>JAFEMH010002471.1:205000-339338 GCA_022495995.1 Adenophora triphylla var. japonica
TGTTTCTTTCTTAGGTGGTCCTTACGAAGTTATTTCGACTTCAAATTTTGTTTCTAAAGAAAGTTAACATTCGTTAGTTCCCTCGCCCCTTTTTGTTTGGGATGTTGAAGTGGCTGTGAAGAGCATCTGCTTTCCATATGTATTATAGTTGATGATTGAATTTTGGATTTCAAGGCATATATTTTAGTTCTTTGATTATTGTGGACATAAACAGGCATAAGATTGTAAGGAACAATAGTTATGACAATATGGTTATTCATAAAAAATACTCCCCCATGTATTTGCAGGTGTTGTCAAATCAAAGCGATCAATTTGGCGATTGAAAACAATTACTGATTTCTTCTGGGAATCGTCAACTTTATTGGCGTGTTTTTCACGACAATGTTTTCAGTAATTTCAGTTCTTGAAAATTTACCTCTCACCAGTTTACTGATTCGTGTTATGGAGTATGATGGGTGTTCACTTGGTTTCTTTTGTAGATGGAGAAATCAGATGCCTACAAGAAAAACTCTGGAGCCACCAAGAAATGGGATGGCAAGGGTCCTGGGGGTCCAGGAAATGCGGACCTCCTCGTGGGATGTCCAATGTTAGAGGGATAGACCACAGTAAGTAATTTGTTCCAGTTATCAAATTCTGCTGTTTTCCACTAAACCTATACTCTTTGACATTAACTTTTTTTTCTTCTTTCCTGTCCTTGAAATTCCAGGCTCTCTCCCTGCTTGCGGTTCCTGCTGTGGTTAAAGAACTCTTGTTGCACCAATGTCATGACTCATGAGCTTCCATTTGGAATGAGTTTCCACATTTTAATGTAGTACTCCATGTATTGTTAAAACGTTTTAAATAGTAAAGACCTCAACTGCACATAAAAACTATTTGTATTGAGTAACCCTAATATACACCACCTTTGAATACGTTCTAGCAGCCAATAAAGAGTTGCTTGCGAAGTTGCTAGTACATGTTTCGCGATGTAGATCAATAGCATGTGCCGGTGTATGTGTAACTCTGGTTTGGCATTGTACTGCTATTAGCTATCTTTTCTATTCCCAAGAATCCATCTGATTTTGGGCACGATTTTAAAAGATGCATCCACATAATAGCAAAGGGTTCAAAAGTGTTGGAAATTTGGCTTTGAGTCTAACTTAGAATGGGCACAAGATGTGGGTCCCATTAAGGTTGACCAAAGTCAATGCTTATTTATGTTGTATGTTATGTCATAATGCAAATGAGTAATTTGGTTAAAGCCAAATTATGGTGAAGTCCATAGTTCTAATGCCGTGAAAATGGAGCTTTAGGTGGTTTATGTGATACTAGCAAGTGGGTTTGTTTTCTATCCCACATTGAGTAGGAAATGGAAATTCCCACTTACTTGGTTACATAAATGCCTTGGAAAAGTTCTATCCCATATGGGTTTGACTGAAACTTGGGCGCGGAGTGGAGCGGCTGTGCCATGGCTCACCAATCTCGGCCAAAGCAGACTGTAAGAGTGATGGTGCGGCCGCGCCCTCCCTCCGCTGGCACTTTTCTTGGGCCAAAAGTCAGTTTTGATTTTTGGGTTTTACTCAAAACTCTAAACCTAATTTTTACACATATAAATATAACTTTTCTCCAGCAGTTTTTTCACCAAATATATGAGAAAAAAACACTATTTTCTAAGGTATAATTACATCGAAATTCTGCTCTGTTCATCCGGTGATCTGTTCGTGAGATAGGGCCGCAGAAGATTTTTGTCTGTTTGTGCAAAGTTCTTGACACAAATCTTGAGATCGTTTTATCCTCGGAGGAATTTGCCAAGCACCCATTATTGCACGAGTTGGGGGCAATAATTTCTCTTATGACAGTCTTTCTAAGGTGACTCGATCTACCCGATAAGTTTTTCACATCTGTAATTCTTATTGCTTAAAGCATGTTTTAGTTGCTTGATTATGCTTTGCTTAATTTATTGCGATTACTACAATTATACTGTTGAATACATGATTGCCCCTATTGTGATTATATGCTTAATCTGCTCGTTGCGTAATTTATATTCCAACAAAAAGTTTCGTCGTTTTTGGACTAACCTAATGTGCAAAAGCTACAGCTACTTTGGACCAATTTGAACCCTTTGCTTGCTGCAGATGCATCTCTTAAATTTTCCTTTCCAAGTAGTGATACATACGTAGTATGATCATCAAGTTACGGCACATTATTCTAACTTTCAAATATAGTAGGAAAAACTTATTTTTTTTCTTCGTATTGTACTTTGATTGTACCTGTTTGAAAATGACTAGTTGGCAGCATATCAAAATCAAAATGTTCTTTTCGTTTGCACATTTCCATTGTTTATACAGTTTGGACTTTGAATGTGAATGACTAATAAAATATGTGTTTATTTCATAAGAAAGTTGGAATAATCAAATAAAAAGATCATATTGAGATAGAGAGATCTTAACGTTCCTGAGAAAAAACTTTTTCTGCTTTCTATTTGATTCTTGATTTGAGACTTCTATTTGATTCTTGATTTGAGACTGACTATTTTCAAGCACTTGGTGTCCAAGAGTCTTTCTGTCATATCATTGGTTGTGCTTTTTAATCGTGCGCAGCTTTTGCATACCATACTCTTCTTCGAACATTTAGATGATTCGTTGAATTATTAAAATAGGTGAGGGCTCATATGTTCAGATTTTAAAACATAAAATATGGACATGTATGTGCACCATTTTCCTTTCTCCACCGGTGGTTTAACAGTCGCTCGCCTATACCGCCTAGGCGCTAAGCCCAGCTACGACGTCTAGATACGCCTTGTAGTTTTTATAACCTTGATTTCGCATAGGCCCCGTTTAATCTCCGCCAAGGCGCTAGGCCTAACTAAAACGGCTAACGACTGCCTAGCGATTTTTAGAACCTTGGATTGGATACGGGTGAGGCATTCCATTAAAATCACAAGATGATCATTTAAGGTATAAAACTGAACATCGGCGCGTATACTCAACGCCTTTAAAATCTTCAGTACTAATAAATCAAGGGACCTTTTTGTACTTTCACTTCACCACCGCTTCTAAGTAACGCCTTTTCCCCGTCAAATCATCCCCACCCCCCGCCGACGACGGTTGGTTCACTTCAACCGGTCGTCCCCTCCCTCTCCTCCGTCACCGAAAAATCTACAATGCGGAAGCGCTCTTCCGCTCAATTCGTCTCTGTCTCCTTCCTCGTTATCGTTTTTCTCTGTTATCTCTCTCTACCTTCTTGATGTAGCATGTGCCATGGGGGATCGGACATTGGAGATCGGGACGAAAAATGAGGCGTTCGGGTCAAATTTGGAGGCTCGGGACGAGTTGGAGGAGGCAGGGACGACGTGGGCCGAATAGGGGACGACTCGTCCCCTACCCTGGGACGACATCTTCCTGGAAGGTGTTTTGGGGACGACTCGTCCCCTGCTTGGGCAAGTCGTCCCGTGTCGGGGCTGGGTCGATTTTTGACTGATTTTTTCGGGAAAATAGACTTATTTTTGGTATTTTTCAATATTTTAAGCTAGGGTTTTATTTACTTATTGCCTAAAACTATATATACTTTTGGGGTTTCTTTTTGTAAGCAACTTTTATCGAATTAAACACTTTTCTTTAGAAGTTCTTGTTTTCCTCTTTCTTGAGAAAAACCTAGGCTATTTCTTAGTCTGCAGAATAATTCATCTAGGTGGATTATTAGGATTATACCCTTTTACAAGGATTAATCCATATTGTTCTTGTGTTCCGTTATCAATTGTTCTTGAGTCCTTTTGCGAGGATAAAGAATTAATTGCTTGAATTGTCTTAGTCACGTGCGGGGCTTTGATTAATTCAAGGGTTTTGGGTTTGTGATAATTATTCCGCTGCGTATTCTCAATTACTCTTTTTCTCATTAATTCAAGCCACTCCATTACAGTAGCAAGCTGCAATCTACACGTTAAAAGAAGCTTCTATCCAACCTTTGAACATAGTCAAATACAATTGCTAGAAACCAATAAACATTGAAAGATGGTTTCCAATTTAAAAGACCTAAATTTGTTAGGGCTATAGAAATTAGGGAGATTTGAGATTAGAATTAGAGGGTAGATGGTGAAGGTGTGAAGAGATACCTGATTAAAATCATAAGGCCATATTTACCATATTTTGTACTCCCTCCGTCCCGCCCGAAAAGGCACAAATTTTCTTTTTGGGTGTCCCGTTTGAAAAGGCACAACCCATAAATGGAAACTTTTAAATACTCCCTCCGTCCCGTCCGAAAGGGCATTTTTGCCTCCAAGCACGCAAATTAAGGATAATGAGTGTTAGTTTAAGTGTTGTGAGTAGAAAAGGTGAGGTAAGAGGGAGAAAGTGGGGTAGGAAGTAATGAGTGGATATTTGTTGTGAGTATGACAAGTGGGTCCCACAAGTAAAAAAGTATTTAAAAGTTTCCATTTATAGGTTGTGCCTTTTCAAACGGGACACCCAAAAAGGAAATTTGTGCCTTTTCGGGCGGGACAGAGGGAGTACTTCTTTACTTGTGGGACTCACTTGTCATACTCACAACAAATATCCACTCATTACTCCCTACCCCACTTTCTCCCTCCTACCTCACATTTTCTACTCACAACACTTAAACTAACACCCACTATCCTTAATTTACGTGCTTGGAGGCAAAAATGTCTTTTCGGACGGGACGGAGGGAGTATATCTTTAATCATAGGACCCATTTGTTATACACACACAATAAATCTACCTACTAATAGTAACTATTCACTATTTCTTTCCTACATTACATTTTCATTTGGACTCTCGCGTCAGTCGACCCTTATTTTCGGAATACTTATTCCCTTTGCCTATCACCACCCAAATGAAAACATCACAATTTTTCTGCCATTTCATTTTCAACTAAGGTTTGAGGCGCCGCACGGTTCAAAATTCTAGGTTTCAAAACTATGGGGAAGAAGAACAAGGGTCAGAAGTGGAAGGCTGAAGCTTCTTTTGAAGGTTCTTCCAAGAAAAACAGGAGTTCATCACCACATCCACCACCATCGCTAGTGTACGTGATCTTGCTCATTCCCATTTGTATTAGTGCCGTGCCTTGTTTTCTCAATGTTTGTTATTTGTTTTTTTCAGTGTTGATTATGATAATATGCCCGAGAATCACAAATATGTGTTCCATCTCTATGAAGATTGTGAATGTCTCCGCAAGTATCACGACATGATCTCTTGGCTGCGTACAATGGGGACTTCTTCTGGAGGGGTGTTTAAAGGAATCAGAAATCTCAACTATTCGGAAAAAGAGTATCCGGCTCTCCAGATTGAGATTAAAACTCAGCACGACACAGCTGCAAAATTTATCATAAAGAAGTTCGACATGTACTTTGTAGCATTTATGGCTGGAAATCATTGGTTTCAATTTAATGAGTGTGGTGTTCATTTTCCCACATTTCACACGTTGATCTTTAAAGGAGAATACACTGATAGTAGGTCGACACTGCTTGGACCGAAGCCGATGATCGATGCCATCAACAAACTGTTCGCTTTTGATGGGCACCTTTCGCCTAACTTAAATGGCTTGGTTAATGAAATTATGAATTCATATGTTGTAGTTGCCCAGGTTTTCTTCATCCATCTGAGTGAGGCTGTGCGTTTCTATCCGGTTGAATCTCTCGTGGGAAGAACTTTAGTACCACAATCGGGGAATGATGATTATGAATTTGATAAGGTAACTTATCCGGACGAAGAGAATATCATTCTGCCGGGTTTGATGGGTAATGTTGATAAGAAGGATGATATACTCTCAGTTGTCAGAGGTATCCGGTCCATTGACTACGATCGCGCTGATCGTAGTCAATGGACCGGATACCTCTGACAACTGAGAGTATATCATCCTTCTTATCAACACTACCTCTAACAACTGAGAGTATATCATCCTTCTTATCAACACTACCCATCAAACCCGGCAGAATGATATTCTCTTCGTCCGGATAAGTTACCTTATCAAATTCATAATCATCATTCCCCGATTGTGGTACTAAAGTTCTTCCCACGAGAGATTCAACCGGATAGAAACGCACAGCCTCACTCAGATGGATGAAGAAAACCTGGGCAGCTACAACATATGGATTCATAATTCCATTAACCAAGCCATTTAAGTTAGGCGAAAGGTGCCCATCAAAAGCGGACAGTTTGTTGATGGCATCGATCATCGGCTTCGGTCCAAGCAGTGTCGACCTACTATCAGTGTATTCTCCTTTAAAGATCAACGTGTGAAATGTGGGAAAATGAACACCACACTCATTAAATTGAAACCAATGATTTCCAGCCATAAATGCTACCAAGTACATGTCGAACTTCTTTATGATAAATTTTGCAGCTGTGTCGTGCTGAGTTTTAATCTCAATCTGGAGAGCCGGATACTCTTTTTCCGAATAGTTGAGATTTCTGATTCCTTTAAACACCCCTCCAGAAGAAGTCCCCATTGTACGCAGCCAAGAGATCATGTCGTGATACTTGCGGAGACATTCACAATCTTCATAGAGATGGAACACATATTTGTGATTCTCGGGCATATTATCATAATCAACACTGAAAAAAACAAATAACAAACATTGAGAAAACAAGGCACGACACTAATACAAATGGGAATGAGCAAGATCACGTACACTAGCAATGGTGGTGGATGTGGTGATGAACTCCTGTTTTTCTTGGAAGAACCTTCGAAAGAAGCTTCAGCCTTCCGCTTCTGACCCTTGTTCTTCTTCCCCATAGTTTTGAAAACCTAGAATTTTGAACCGTGCGGCGCCTCAAACCTTAGTTGAAAATGAAATGGCAGAAAAATTGTGATGTTTTCATTTGGGTGGTGATAGGCAAAGGGAATATGTATTCCGAAAATAAGGGTCGACTGACGCGAGAGTCCAAATGAAAATGTAATGTAGGAAAGAAATAGTGAACTAGTGAATAGTTACTATTAGTAGGTAGATTTATTGTGTGTATAACAAATGGGTCCTATGATTAAAGATATATTAGATATAGAGGGACAAATCCCATCTTGACTTATCATTTAGGTTTGTACCTAGGAATTCTTTCCAAACGGAGAACATATCCATCTGCAGTAACCACACAAATAGCTTCATAGGGATACCTGGAAAGTTATAAAATGAACTTCAGAAAATATATAGCACTGAGTTCAAATATTAGATATGCTAATAACTATGATAGCTTGCAAGCAGAAACAAAATAAATTAAGTCAAATCTAAGCACATGGTTCAGGCTTTCAGTGTACATAATTATATTACTCTTGCCAGACCAATCCAGATAAAACAACCTCAGTTTTTTTATCTCACCATCAATGAAGACCCACAAAAGAATCCTAATGCGTTACTCTCACCGTCCACAAATAAGAGTCCACTATTCTTAATATTCAGAAATCTGTAGCTACTAACCGAATCCTAGGTGAACAAAGACAAAACTATCTGAAAATGTAAATAATTCAAGTGAAAGGAAATTAATCCTCTTCAATTAACAGATATATTTATAGCAAATACATATTTAATAGATAGCACGCTGATCAGACATCACAGTCTGAAACTAAGAATAAGTCATAGCTATGACTGCTGGCACTTTGGTATATTTCACTTCTAATTAAGCAATTTCTCATTCAGTAAAAAATCAATCCCCGAGAATCAACTTAATGAAAAATCTAACATTTGAGCCAATTTAGTGTACCAAACAGGAGTGCCCAATTAAAATTCACTCATCATTCAATAAAATTCTGCAACACAACAGGAGTGCCCAATGCTCATAATTCGCTAATGCAGAGAGCAATTTCTTGGTACTTGGTAATGCAAGATTTCCAGGGTTTTTTTTTTTTTTTTTTTTTTGCAGATTATTCTATTTGAAGTTAGTGGTTTTTACAAACTCTTAATGAAGGAAAAAGTTACTCAACTAGTGACAGTTACTCAACTAGTGACATACAGCACATGCATGTCTTCAAGTTTCAACAGAGTAGGCCAAGACTGAGCAAGTAAGCATGTAAATGGCAACTGTTTTGTTTCAATGGTAAGTTAGTAAACGTTCTACATGAAAAAGTAAATAAGCCCTTACCCAAGCTCGGTTATGACATCACGGCATGTCCGAGCATCTGTATTCAGGGGATGAAAACTAGTTTTCTTTTCTGTAGGAGTAGGATCATCCTCAGCAAGGGTGGTGGTTGCAACAGAGACATCTACATCACGACTTCTATGAGTGAAAAACCACCTAATTACCGTCCGCATAGAATCCAATGGAGATAGAAGACAACGTGCTCCCTTGTGAACAATGTCAAATATGGCTTCTATAGATCTCGATTGCTAGATGCAGATCCTGGTCAACATTACACAATGTAAGAAATGCAAAGTAAATCCTGTATAAAGATACTTGAATAAACCTGATGTCAAAATATACTCTATTCAAACAAGCTACGAAAATGAAAGCTAACCTCTATAATGCCACGTCTCCGATCAGTAGCCCGTTGAACAACATGATCAAGTGCTTTCTTGGCAGCATGTAAATGCGATGGTGAGGGGTTTCCTGTGATAGTAGGATCACTTGGGGCCCTAACATGAAATGCAGAGATCACAAGAGAATGGACAAAGTTAATTCATATCTAAGAAATGGAGAAATAAGTTGGAGTTTTCATAAGTTACCCATTAAATTTATGGAAACAGATTGAATAGGAAGGGCTAGCAATAACGAAGAGAGTGTATTATATTTGAACTCAGAAAACAGATCTGCTGAAGCCATTATTTTGCCTGGAAGATGGCATCAATTTCATTTAGGATCGCTAGTTCAGCTTAGAATTAAGGGATTCCAATTTAACTGGCATTCAGATAATAGTACTAAAGTTAATAGAATGCTACTTTGGTCATCGCTCACCAAAAAATCCTCACTCTTGGATAGAGGAAAATTAAGGAATCTATAAGATGAAATAAAAATATCTACTACTTCCTCTGTCCCTAAATGAATCCAAATTTCCAAAAACTTTGTTCCAAAATGAATGACCAAACTAGAAGTTGATAGGTCGTGCATGCATCTCAAAAAAACAAGTAAAACCAAGTTCTAGAAGTTGTTAGCTAAACAAGTAATAAAAAACATACGAAACATAAACGTCCAAACTAGAAGTTGAAGTTTAGATAGAAATGCAGAGATCACAAGAGAATGGACTGAAAACCTCGCTGGAGTTACCACCGTTTGAGTCATTGAAGTTTAGATAGAAAGCCACTAATTCAATTAACCATGGTCATTGCAGAATCTCTATGCGTTCACTCCGCAGCTTGGACTTGAAGTTTTGGCCACTCACCGAGCTGTGAATCTAGAGAATAAAAAAGGAAAGGCGTTAAAGATATTTGAAAATGTGATATAACAGAAGTCAGTTTTGGCCACTCACCGAGCTGGCAGCACATCTTCCGCAAATACCAACTTATGCAATCGTAGATCTCTGTAGAGAACAAAAGAACATTTTAATGAAATATTCTAAATGGAAATGGAAATTTATTCACCGAACCGGGAAGGAAAGATCAACTAATTAGCAAAAAGGAAAGAATACAAACTTTTGAATTAGCCTCCCATGTCCCTTGCTCCGAGTAGAACTACTGGGGCCATCAGGCAGCACATCTTCCTCAAATACCCACTTATACATTTGCAGATCTCTGTAGAAAACAAAATAATGCGTTAATCTAAAGAATTAGTCACAGCCTCAAAATGGAATATTAATCTAAATGCGCATGAAAATTCATTTATCAAACCAGGAAAGAAACATCCACTAATTTACAATAAGGAATTGATACAAACTTTTGAGTAAACCTCCCATGTCCCTTGCTCCAAGTAGAACTACAGGGCCTCTTGTGCAGATGAGTAATGAACGGAAACAAACAATGGTGAGCTGAAATTAAGCAACAACAAACAAAGCATATATTAAAAGTGAGTTATAAGAGAACGCTAGTTACAGGTAATCAAACCAAAAAGATGTGCTGAATATGACATAAAAGACTATTCATACCGGCATATCATGGTGGGGCTAGTAAAGAAGAGGGATGGAAAGGTACCCAACAAACTAAAAATGAGAGGAAACTGTCGCTGAAGTTGGTTGTTCTGAACGAAAGTACGATGAAGGTAGTAGCTCCATTCACTACTCCCTCAACAAACACAATGTTATAAAGGAAGGGTATTTCTTCTCGACTGAGAACCTTCAAGAGATTAAAAAAAATAAAAAATAAAAAATAATGGCCAATATCAACTACTTATAATCCGCAGTTGGCCTACAAACACAATTAAACATATTACATAGCTAGCATAAAACAGCATGCAAGTACAAAACTGCTATTTGAGCTTAAAGTGAAAACCTCGGCAGATTCACCCACGCTTTATCCATCCAATACGAAATATGAGTTCACCAAGAACACTACAAGAGTTAATAACTGAATTGAGTAATCACTTATATATGCCGAAAATATAATTAGTTTCAAGATTACAGAAATGTCCAAGAAGAGAGAATATCCAAGAAGAGAGAACAATTTCCCATTTTTTCTGAAATGTAAATTTGGAGCCTTTTCCTGTTAGTAAACAGGTATCTGAGGTAGTGGCGGACCCACAACCAAATTCAAGTGGGTGCACATGTTACATTACCCACCACCCTAAACCTAGTTCAGCAACAACAACAAGAATGCCTCTTTAATTGGAATAAATCTGGACTGAAGTTGCAGGGGAGGTTTCATAACATTCAGGATTTCATACAGGGAACTCTACGTTTATAGTTTAGCATCCATACCTTCCATGCAAGTCAGAAACATGTACCTTATCATTTTAAGAATGGAATAAAAAACATATGCAACTTTCTTAGAGATTAATACCAATACACATAGTGTAGGTCTTAAGAAACATTCTTAAATTAACAAGGGTAAACAATTATATGAACTACTAAGGTTATAGTATGTCAAAATCAAACAAATTAAAGAACTTAGACAATTTTCGTATTCACCATTATTCATGTGACACTAATTTCCAAAAAAATTCAATTCATAAGCCAAAAAGCAAACCATCAGACCTGTTGAACTAATTTGTGTGCGTGATAAAGCACATTCCCAGAGAACAAGTGATTTAAGCACATTCCCAGACAACATGTGGTGTATATCTGTTGTTTGAGCTGGAACTTTGAGCTGTTTGATTTGCATAACAATTTATGGGCAAATGATGCTATTCAAGCTTACTCGACACTGGAACTTTGAGCTGTTTGATTTGCATAACAGCCTTACTCAAGTTAACCGTATTATTTGTAAAATACTTATTGGTCTAATAGGAACATATGCACATTATTCAGAAATCACAATGACAAAGCATGAGACTTCTCAAAACCTTCCAAATACCTTGCCAACCGCCCCAAGCACTATCGTAGCATCAGAGCATCCATACACAGTAGCATACCTCAAAGGTGCTAAAACGTAAATTACATATTCATGGCAATTTACAACCTGCAGACAGAATGCATATTTAAGTTACAATTCACATTAACATATTTAAAGAATGAAAATTACAGTAATGGTAAATCAGTACAAAATGACAGCAGTATCATATTTCAAAGTAAGTGTGCTATAATATACTCCGTAGCTCCGAATGATTTTTTCACTGTGCAAAGTAAAGAAGTACTAGCAAACAGACCTGTAGCTTATGGTTATCACCAACAATGAGCGGTTGCTGATTTACCCCCAAATAGAACACACACTCGCGACAATTAGCAATACAGATTCGTTTAGCAGCCAAAATCACATGAACTCTTTCACAGTGTTCAATTCTTACAGCCTGAAAAAAAAAACACACGGAATAAAAATAATATAAGGTGCAATAACCGAAATCCACAATAATAAAACGGAATAGGTAAAGTCCAAATCACTGATATGAGTTTATGTGCACCAAGATCGTTAGATGTAAACTGTCTTACAGACAATCACACTGAAGCTACCAAGATCGTTAGATGTAACCAGGTCCGACTCGATTTTGCCCCGCCTTGCCGTCGTCGTCGTCGCCTCCGTCGTCGTTGTCGCCGTAGACGATCGATGCCCTTAGCTAAGCTAGAATACAAGAAAGCGATTTGGGGATTTGGGGAAAGGAAAAGACGATTTGGGGGGAAAAAGGGCGGATGAAATGAAATTTTGGGGGAAATGCCCGCGCGTCTTTCTCAGTTGTTTTTATTTTTTTTTTATTTTTTTTTCTTTTTCCTTTTTTGTAGAGTTTATACTTGTTTTTATTAAATACAACGCTAATAATTTGGTGTAGTCTGGTTGGTCAGGTTATTCATTTAACGCCCATCAAACCCACGTTCAAACCACGGCAACAGCAAAACATTTTATTTTTTTTGAAAACAAACTTCACATTGTTTATAACAAAACGTTGTAGGTTGCTGCAATAACTAAAAGTCCTGTGTAGCTTAGTTTGTCAGGTTATTTGTTTCATGCCCAAGATAACCCGGTTCAAACCCTGGCAATGACAATATCAAAAAATATTTTTTTAAAAAAAAACAAACTTCACAACGTTTATAAGAAAACGTTGTAGGTTGCAACGTTTCTTAAACAAACGTTGTAAAACGTGAATTAACAACGTTTATAAGAAAAACGTTGTCGTATATTCGCAACGTTTCTTAAACAAACGTTGTAAAAAGTTCATTGACAACGTTTATAGTAAAAACGTTGTAGTATACTAAGCAACGTTTCTTTATAAACGTTGTAAAAAGTCCATTATCGCAACATTTTTTTGATAAACGTTGTTACAATGGAAATTCTACAACGTTTAAGCTAAAAACGTTGTAAAAGATGGTCAATAACAACATTTTTAAAGAAACGTTGTTAAAAAAAACGCTGTCAAAAAGCTGTTTTGTTGTAGTGAAAGAGATTACAAAATAGATTAATATATGTTTGCATGTTTATCATATTAATCTGTGTCCCTAGTTATTATGTATAACTAGCGTAAGTTGGCAATGGATAGTCATAGAGATGATTATATGCATAGAGATGCACATTCCAACTTATGAATACTTGTTGGGGAAAAAGGTATTGGACGACCCACTATTGAGGTCAAATGTCATAATTAGATCTCAAAATAGTTGTGTCATTAGAATCCTTAGACCTGAGATTATCATCGTCTTCCACATGATGAACGTGACGTTAGATATAGTCTAACACTATCCCTAATCGGATAGCAATAAGGGCTATGTTGGCATTACGGGATTCATGTTGGGAAGAATGATAAGTCAAGATGGGATTTGTCCCTCTATATGAGAGATGTCGGCTTGGGCCCCTCGATGAATGATGTTGTTGAAATGCGTGGCCACGCTCAAGAAAATTGATAGAGATCATGAATACTTGGTTAATCAACATATTCGGAATCGAGAAAGCATTGAACAATGTAAGTTGACATTGACCATGGCTTACATTCAATATGACATCGTGTGACAAAGGGATTGTGACATTGGAACTATTAGGAATCAATGCTTTGATGTTATATTTAATTGGGTGGACATAAGGATTTGCTAGAGATCACTTATGTCTTGTGTGGATCGATGTTTCGACACACTACCAACATAAATATAATTCCTAAAGGGTCACACACAAAGAACGGATGAAAAATTGGCTTGAAAATTGGAAGTTGGGAACGAGTTCGGGACGAGTTCCCCCTACAGGGGATGACTCGTCCCCAACTACACTAAGTCGCCCCCCTTAAGGGGACGAGGTCTCTCAGAATGGCCTTTTGGGGACGAGTCGTCCCCAACAAAGGGAACTCGTTCCCTGGCGGTTTTGGGCTTCCGAATTTTGCTTGGAAAAGGGTTTTTGGACTAAAAGTTAGGTGTATTTGTATAGTATAAATACAACCCTTTTGCCCCATTAGCAAGACACGTTTTTGCTCATAGAAAAACACCAATTCCAAGGATTTTGATTACGAATCAAAGATCCAAATCCATAGATTCAAGCCAATTGTTTTTGAAAGTGTGTTTCAAGAACATCGATCATCTAGCAATCATCAAGAAGGAGTTCTTGGTCCGTTCGACGTGTGGATACCGATAGAGGGTAATTCCTTTATTACCTAAAGCTTGAAGATTCATCACAAAGAAGAACAAAGCAAGAAGAAGATCGAAGAAGGTTCGTTCACAAGAATCTAAAGTGTAGCTTGATTACGTGTACGAACGACAAAACCACAAAGGTTAGTAAAATCTAAATCTATCGTTTAATCTAGTTCATGTTATATGGATCCATGGCTAGAGTTTTGATTTTATGTTTTAAAATTCCGTTGCGCATGATTGCTCAAAACCCAACAAAGTGTACCATTGGAAACGTGAACTCTTAACGTTATATTAATTGGGTAGACATAATGGCTTGCTAGAGTCCGCTTATGTTTTATGAGGGTCGAATAAAATTCGAACTCATTGCCAACTTAATATAATCCTATTGAGTCACACACGATAGAACAAATTGGTGAAACGAAAGAAGGAAACAAGAATTGAGAAAACACTAAAAATGGCAACATCAGTCGGCCGATCACCCTTGCCACTGGCAGAGTGGGTCGAACGACCACTTTAGCCACTGAGGCGGTTTTGTGCAGTTTCCTAATACGATTAGGACTGCACAACTTGTACAATAATAAGTATAAATACCCCTTCATTTTCAGCAGCCCTGGTACGAATTTTTCACAAGAAAAATAGCAAAAAGGGTTTTGATTAACAACAAGATCAAAATCCATAATTCTCAATTGGTGATTTCTTCAAGGTTTCAAGAAAGGATCTAGCAATCCTACAAGAAGAGTTCTTGGATTTGTTCGAAGGTGAGGATATCAATAGAGAGTCTTCGCTCATTAAATTGATCAAGGCTTAGAGTTCTAGGAAGAAAAGCAACATCAATTCAAGGGTCTTGGAAAATCGAAGATTGTGATTAAAGAATCACATAATTAATTTTTGTTTGATAGCTCAAGATCGGAAAGTGATTAAGGTTGGTAAAACTTCTTTCTCATAGGAAATTCAATTTAATCGTATAGAACGGATCCTTAGGGCTCTTGGGTTTTGTGTTATTGTAAGTACCCCAATCTGGATCACACCCTTTCAAACACACGGGAAACACCGCAGACTCATCAACACAGTCTCGACGACCCCTCTCACTCAAAACCCTCTCTAAACCCCCAACCAAACCAAGGGAGGAGCCTTTCTGGGATAAAAAGGGACAAAAGGACCTTTCGGGAATTTTCAGGAAATTGGGAAAGCAATATTGGTCCGTACGGACCTCTTTGTTGTCATAATTACTGAATCTCCTTAAAGTCCACAATATTCCCTCAAATCCCGGGGAAAATGATTACTCCCCTGCAGAGTTGGTCCGTACGGACCTCTTTGCATGCAAGATGGTCCGTACGGACCTTATTGCTCAGGGGACACCATAATTGCAAATATTCCTCCATCATCACAGATTCCCTCAAATCGAGGAAAACCAAAATACTGGATTACCAGGGAGGTCCGTACGGACCTCTTTGCACCTAATCTGGCACTATAAATAGAGGGCTCCCCCTCCTCATTTTCACACTCCTCCCACTTCTCTCTTCCTCCCTAAGCCTTCCGGCTTCCCCTCTAAGTCCTTCCGAGGCATTCACGGCCCCTTTCGGATCCTTCCGAGGCCTTCCGAGCCCCCTCGTGGTGCTCCGAAGCCTCTCCGAGCGCTCCCGCGACGCTCCCGCGCTGCCCCGAGGCACTCTCGAGGTACTCTGAGGCCCCTCGTGGTACTCCGAGGCCTTGCCTGGTCTTTCCACGGTGTCCCGGCTCTTTCCGAGTCAAACCGGCGATCCCAAACCACGCCGAAACTCTGCCCGAGTGACTCCTGCCACCTCAACGCACGCCGAACCTCTGCCCGAGTGATCCCGACGATCCCCACGCACGCCGAACCTCTGCCCGAACGCAGCCTGCAACATCAACTCACACCGAAACTCTGTCCGCAGACAACCGGCCCTTCCCGAAGCAATCCCGATTCGTACCGGAACGCTACTCCGACCTCAAACACTATTCCCCAGCGGAAGACAGACACAAACCAACATTGGTAAGGCTTCCTTCCATTACTATTTCAATACATTTCCATACATAGCATACAATGTAGACATCCGACACAGCATGCATTTTTAAAAGCACACACACACACACACAACATTTAAAGGATATTAGGGGTATCCGAAAGACTCGTTTTACGAGACTACTCGGGTGAGCTCTAATATTCTAATATTCTCTTCCCGAGGAGTCATCTGACCTCCGAACTCAAAATCTCATCACACAAAACAAATTTTTAAAATTATCTTTAAACTGATGCCCTTTTTCAATGTTTTGGGCTTAATAAAAACGGCGTGGCGACTCTACAAAGCAAAACACGGCGAGACACCTCCAACACGCAACGCTAAAACGGAATAAGCCAGATGCCGGGGCGCGATTGCGCTGCCTCTCGGATCCGGGCGACTTTCCCGAACAGCGACGAATGCGAGATGCTTCGGGTCCCTCCGCGCGCGAGCCGGATCCCGGGTAATTTCAGTTGGCGACTCTGCTAGGGAAATTTTGTTTTAAAAACTTTTAAACAAAACAAAAGATTTTTAAAACGATGATGAGGGTCAAACTTTCATTTTACCCCTTCCTTTAACTGTTGTGTGTGTGTGCACGTGCTTCGTTTTTATTTTACAAAAAAAAAAATAAAATAAAAAAAAATGCATCAATATACATCTGTGCATACATTTAAAATTCTTCGAAAAACTTTTGTTTTACTCTGAAAAAGAATTTTAGAGACCGCACACTACGCGCACTGCTGCCTCGGATACACCTCACTCTACTCACACCGATGCCTCGGTTACACCGCACGCTACGCAGCTGCGCCTCGGATACACTGCACACTACAACCCTCAACCCGGAGTGGTCTCGGTTGCAGTCCGTTAGGTCTTCCTAGGCCTCTTGGACGCGCACGGATCATTCCAAACATCCCATCCTAGCCAAGCGTCAACCCTGCACGTTTGAGTCTTGAGTCACACTCTGTCCAGACTCGGTTGGTTTTTACCCAGTCCGTGTCATACAGCCTGGATACATATACCATGCCGGCCATTTTCTGAGTCAAGGCTCGAAACTCAAGATCCCTTGCGCAAGCAAAGCGATGAAAGGTCATGCTAAAATCTTGACCTGATCTTGATTTCCGAAGCTACACCCAGACGATGTTCCGTCCCGGATATACATCCATGCTCGCATGACACCATGTCATCAAGCCTTTGATACGTCAGCCATGACAATATGACCCGGCCAACGCCTAACGTCACAGATCCCTTGCGCAAGCAAGGTAAAGAGAGGTCATGCCGAACTCTTGACCTGATCTTGACTCGGTTCACTATTCACATGGCCGGCTCGGTTCACTATTCACATGGCTAATGCATCAAAACGAACATGACAGGCTCGGTCCTTAGGTTCGATTTTTCTTTTAGGCCGGTGGAAACCGCTTGCACTATAGGACCCTCGCCTGGGGCTGTCCACCCTGGGATGTCGAAATACAGGTGCAATACGAGGGCTTATAGCCGCGCAGATGGTCTCCACCGACCCAGGATCTAGCATAGTTGCGAAAAAGAAGAGCAATATTTTCCAACCTACCTAGGATTCTGAGAAAACATGTTTTAAGTAAATTAAAACAACAAAAAAAAAAATCAAAAATAAAAGAAACGGAAACCGCATGCCACGTGAGCTTTCCCCCTTTTATCCCGTTAGGCCATTCCCGTGTCTAAACCTTGCCCGTCACCCCTCCAGCTAGAGAGTGGTCGAGAGTACCCAGGAACCCGTCTCCCGGTGTCAAAACGGCAAGGTCCTACCCACCTCTGTCACCAGACGGCCGTCAATTCCCCATGGCCAAGTCAGTGGATAACAACGATGAGAACGGGACCTTACCCCCAAGAAATTTCCCAACATTGGAAGAAGTTTGGCAGGTCCTCATGGCTATTGAGAAACGTCAAGGTGAGCAACAAGCCTGGATCGAAGGTGCCATGCACCACTTCGGAACCTTAGCCACCCAACTACCTGGGGCTTCCCAAGCCATGACTGCTCCTACAGCCTCTAACGTCTCTCATTGTCTCCCAGAAGTCAACCTGTTACCCTCGTACGAGCCATGCAGTTATGACGTAAGACCACAAGACCTTCCAGAGGAAAGCCTGCCCATCCAGCCTCCTGAGGTCCCGGTACCACCGCCGAACAACGAACACATCTGGTGGGACGTCTGCGATTGCAGTGCTTGTCTGGAAATGGAATTCCAGGATGCAATGAACGAGGGCCGTCCTCGACGAAAGAAGAAGCTATCTTCTCAACAAAAACTGAAAAAGAGGTACGAATCCGGTGATCCCACAGTCGGAACCCTTGGAGAACCCTCAGGAAAGTTTGACTACTACGTCATCTACTCCAGCAAATCTCCCCAGCCTAGTTCTGCACAAGGCCACGGCAATGTTTGCTCCATGATCAGCTGGGACGAGCTTCGCACCGCCACCGAAGGCCCGAAGGTCCAGATAATCCAACCCCTGTCTTGGGAAGATCTCAAAGCCACTATTGATGCTTCAGTAAAGGCTATGACAGTGAACGAATTGAAATGCGCAGTCTGGCCTTACGCCAATCAGGCTCCTCCCACTACAGAAATAGGAGAGACAAGCAAAACCATAAGTCCAGAGGTGAATGTTCTGACACGTTCCGGTCAAATCCCAGTGAATCCTCCACGGACAGACAAAAGGCCAGCCATACCTGAGCCACGAACTGAAAAGGGGCCCTATGCAAAAGAAGCTGAAATCTTGGACCCAAAGGCTGAAGATCCTGTCTTGACACAGCTCAAGCGCACTCAGGCTAACATCTCACTATGGTCCTTACTCACTTCATCTTACCCGCACAAGCTCAAGTTGGAAGAAAGCCTGGCCCAGACCATGGTTCCCATCACAGTGACACCTGATGAAGCAGTTCAGATGATTGGCAACGTCAATTACAGCAATATCATCACCTTCACAGAGCTCGACCTTCCAAAATTTGGGGCTGGCCATAACGAGCCTCTCTACATGGCAGTTCGGCTGGACGAGCGTCGTCTCCCACGGGTGTTGGTAGATGGGGGATCATCCATGAACGTCCTTCCCGCCAAAATGATGGATTTGCTAGGGATCAAAGCAACTGATCTAAAGCCCTCGACTCAGGCAATCAAGGCATACGACTCAACATCCCGCCCAGTCTTGGGAATAGCCACCTTGAACCTGTGGTTTGGAAAACAAATGGTCCCGACGGATTTCCAAGTCATCGACATCCCGATCACATTCACTGCCATTTTGGGACGCCCTTGGCTACACCAGATCAATGGGGTGGCATCCACTCTTCATCAGTGCGTAAAGTTCGTCCAAGGAACAGATCTTACCATCATCTACGGTGATAGCATAGTCAACGAAAGGACCGAAACAAACGGCGTCCCGGTCTTAGAAATCAAACCCGACGATGATGGCATGATGCTAACAGGGTTCACCATCGAAAGCCCAAAGGCCCAAGTGTGCCACATAGACCTGCCTTTGATTTGGGACAAGATCCCTCCCCCGATGAAAATGATGAAGCACATGAACTACATCCCGGGGCTCGGTTTGGGAAAACGCCATCAGGGCACTCAACAGATCATCAATATCAAAGAACAGAATACCCTGCACGGCCTGGGATACTCTCCTACTCCCGAACACATTGCGGAGGACAAGCGAGCTGCACGAAAACGCTCCACAGATAACAAAAGAGGCTTGCACGCCATCTCCGATCTTCGTCCTTACAGCTTCGACATGACCAAGTACTTCACAAAGAAGGCCGGCAACTTGGAAGAAGATCCAGAAAAGGGAACAGAGCTGATCAGTGCCAAACAAAGCTGGCCGACAACCATGGACAAGCTCCAGCAGAACCTGGCAAGATTCAGAGGCCTCAAGCCAAATCCTGTCCGAAGAGCATTTCTCGACACACCGCCTCTACGGGGATCCATGACCACCACTATTCACAACGAATTTTGGTTCGGGAAAACCCCCTCTTTGGCAGAAGAACTCGAAAAACTCTCTGTCAACACTCCTGCCTTCAACAAGCGGGACGAGTCTGCATTCGAGCTAGTAATGCCCAAGACAAAAGCAAAAGACTCCGCAGACGATGCTTGGGACGAGCCACTGCTCCACCTGCTCTTCAAAGAAGAAATCGAGATGCCAGATCTAATCGATTTTGTTTCTGATAACTCTGTGATAGCAATGATCGGGAACGGTGACATAAAGCCCTTCAAGCCCCATCTCCTATCAAGCTCATTGCCACTCAATAACTGGGCCACTTTCTCCGGACCCACTGCCAGCAAAAAGGACATGATCGAACAACTTGGTCTGACCCCTCGAGTCCTAGAGTCTAGTGTCAAAACTCATCCTGAGTCCATTAGCTTTGAATTTGAGTCTCTCGAGTCATCTGATGGCCTCACGCCAGAAGATTACGAACTCATTGCCAATAATGTATTCCCGTATGCTCTTAATGAATGCTTCGATCTTTCCGAGTATCCTCTCATTGCATCTTTAACAACTGATAAATTAACTAACACACAAACAGTTAATAACGATTCACTTGATAAAGAAGCAGACACATTAAACGAACAATACATTAAGCACATCTTTAAGCATGTTGTCAAACGAGAGAAAAACCGGGCCCAAGCTGCCGAGAAGGTTTTAATCACAACGATTTGCAAGATTGCTGAAGAGCCAAAGAGACGCAAGTCCGACGCCATTTCCAGCACAAACCAGATTTTCCAATACCTCAAGAACGGGGAAATCACCTTCATGAACAAGGAAGACCCACACACAGAAGGGGTCAAAACCAAGAGCATCATGGCCCTAAAACGCCTCGCCTCTCACTTCGTCATCCTCGGGGACATGCTATACAAGAAACGCTACCATGGGCCACTCCTACGCTGCATCAGCCAAGAAGAAGCAAACAAGTTCATGAACGAAGTCCACAATGGGGCTTGCGGTCCCCACATGAACGCCAGAGCCCTGATGCAAATCATTCTCAGGATGGGCTACTACTGGATCTCCATGGAGGCAGATTGCATCCACTTTGTCCGAAGCTGCGACAAGTGCCAACGGTTCTCCAACCTCAATCATCTGCCGCCCCACGATCTCTACTGCATGACTACACCTTGGCCCTTTGCCACTTGGGGAATTGACGTCATCGGGAAAATCGCTCCGCCAGGCAGCAACGGTCACGAGTTCATCTTAGTAGCCATCGACTACTTCACCAAATGGGTCGAAGCCAAGTCCTACAAGGTACTCACCTCCAAGAAGGTCGCGCATTTCCTCAAGGAAAACATCATCTGCCGATACGGCATCCCAAATGAGGTCATATCAGACAATGGTTCACACTTCGAAGGGGAATTCGACAGACTGCTGGCTGAATTCAAGATCACACGCCACAAATCTTCTCCCTACCGGCCACAAACAAACGGCGCCGTGGAAGCAGCAAACAAAACCCTCGAACGGATCATCCGAAAAATGACCACCCGAGGACGAGATTGGCCCGAGAAGCTGCACCTTGCACTTTGGGGCTACCGCACATCAGTCAGAACGGCCACGGGAGAAACCCCATTTGCCCTGACATACGGGATGGAAGCAGTCCTTCCCATCGAGCTGGAAATTCCCTCACTCCGAGTGTTGCTGGAAAATGACATCAACGAAGTCGAATGGCTCCGAAGCCGACATGACGAATTGGCTCTGCTGGGCGGCGACGACTAAAGGCCATGGAACACGTCCGAGCCTAGCAAAGCAGGATGGCAAGAGCTTTCGACAAGAAAGTCAAATCCCGAGACAGCAGGGAAGGTGAACTTGTACTCAAAGAAAAGCCTCCCACTCGAACCAACCCACTGGGAAAATGGGAACCCACATGGATCGGCCCTTTCGTGGTTCAAAAGATCTTCTCCGGAGGCGCCATGAAGCTGACAGACCTAGACGGCAATCCCTTCATGAATCCAGTCAACGGAAGCAAACTTCGCAGATACTTCGCCTGAAGAAGAACAGCTGTGCATCTCTT
Organism: Adenophora triphylla var. japonica; assembly: GCA_022495995.1. Taxonomy (NCBI): domain Eukaryota; kingdom Viridiplantae; phylum Streptophyta; class Magnoliopsida; order Asterales; family Campanulaceae; genus Adenophora; species Adenophora triphylla. Next base: position 227,075 of record JAFEMH010002471.1, read on the forward strand.
GGCACTCCATGTAGTGTCGAACTACGCGGCCTGAGCCCTCTAGTCCAGGGAACGTAGGCAACCTTAATTGGTCCGGTCTAAAAATACACAAAAAGTCAAAAGTTTGAATGTCAATCAAGACCTCCATCGAGCTACGCACTTTTCAAGAAACACGCCCCAGCAGTCACCTTGACCAAGTCAAACGACGGCGGCAACATCAAAGGACATCCGAGGGTCACTCAGCATCAAACGACTGACTCATGTCTGCTTCCAAGCCAGGGGCTTGTCTTCGCCCTCACGCGCTTCAAAAAAAAAATAATAAAAAAAAGGAGCTCGAGCAAGGGCTCACAAAAAAAAAAAAAGAGAGCTCGAGCAAGGGCTCACAAAAAAAAAAAACAAAAGAAGCTCAAGCAGAAGCTGCAAAAAAGAGGTCAAGAGCCCGACGCCAACAAGAGGCAAGGAAGCTACGAAAAAGACCGTCAAAACGACTTGTCAAGGGATCATTCAACCTCTCAGCCAAGCACAAAGCCTAAGCAAAGGGGATTGCCGTCATGGCCCAGGCCGCTTCAGTCCGCAAACGCAACAGAAAAGTCCAAAGATGGACGCCGACAAAGTGCACAAAAGAAACAAAGGCAAACAAGAGATCTTGCGTCTCGACAAAGCTTTAAAAGTAAATCACAAATCACTAACGGTTACAACATTTCTTGATGAGTTCAAGCACGGTCTACTCTCAAGTTCACAACATGCTAAAAGACAGCTTAATACATTTAACTAATAATGTGTTTGCAATGCAATGAATGGATACCTAGGAGGTCATTCCGCGCCATCTGCGCTTGTCCCCTCGCCATTCTTTCCTTTCTTCCCTCGTCCCCGGCGAGTCTTCTTTCGCTCCACGTGAACCAACTCTGCGTCTCTCAGTCCGAGATCTGGGGTCCTCCCGTAGAGTCAAACAATCCAGTAGCTCTCAGGGCTTCATTCGCCCGTGCTTCGGCTCGGATCTCCTCCCTGCGAGTCTGCAAAGAGGACCTCTCCTCTCGGTCGGTCAACTCTAGTCTCGTAGTCAAACAAAGTGTCTCCCGTCACATCCAAAGGGTCAGACCAGGCTTCGGCACTCCTAAGGCAATAGCTACTACGGCAACCGGGTCCCAGAATCGCTACACGCCTGCTCTCCAAGACCACTTGGGACTGCCCAACACGCTGCTCATACCAGGCCAGGTACTGAGTCGTCAATACGACGCTCCCCCGACGTCTAAGGAGTACCACAGGAGGGAAAGCGGAATACTTCCATACCCTCAGAAAATACAAGAAGGCACCTGAAGCTGCCATACAAAGAGGAACTACCTCCGCAGTAGCAAGGTCATCCCAGCCCAACAAAGGCTCCTGCTTCATCCCAAACTGCCGGGAAACAAGCGACGGAATATAGAAGGAGGACCAAGACAAACCTGGAACTCTGACAACGTAGGACCCTTCCTGCAAGATCCTCCTAGTCTCAATCCTCCAGTGCGGAACCCACCAGCGGATCTGATGCGTACCAAGCTGTGCCATCCATCTCTCCCAAGCGGACTGATCCATATCCAACACAAGAGGTCGCTGAGCAAATGACCACGGGCTAAACGACGTCGGAGCCTCGGGCATGGCCTGAAGTCTCTCTCGCAGCCACAAGGTGAGCAAAGCGGGGCTTCCCCCTCTCATGAACCGATCCCCAGTCGCCAGACGGTCGATACCATGAAGAGTCTCCCCCAGCACCAACGGGACAATATCTTCTCCAGCTCTGCAGTGCCCTACCACATCTAGCAAAGCGCCATCACAAATGCCAAGGGAGCTGACCATGAAAAGCGTCGCCATCACGCACAAGGCGAAGGCATCCCAAGAGACGTCACTCTCATCATCAACCATGAACCGCTCCGGCAGCTCAGAAATGTCGATATGACCCGAATCAAGGATCATGCCCTGCACTTCTTCCAACGAAGTACGAAGAAAGCCTGCAAGCTTCACGCTCACAGCAGCACCACCAATCAAAGGAAGCGAGATGGCCTCCACCTCCGGTCCCCCCATCAAAGCCCGAAAATCCTCAAAAGTGGGCACCATTTCATTATAGGAGAAACAGTACACATGCCTCCTAACATCCCAGAACTTCGCGGCAGCCCGCAACAAATCCCAATCAGGAACCAACTCCTTAAAAGACCAAATCGAGCAAAGACGAAACCTTACCTCGAAAGCCCGTCTCTGATGCCTCATACGGCGCCGCATCCACGTTTTCAACTGCTCAAGGAAGTGTGCTTGCCTCTCCTGCGAAAGCCTCGGCAAAATTCTAGGGACGTACGAAGAATCCATGGCAAAAATGGAGGTTCCTAGAGAAAATGGGGAAGAAAGCTCGAAAATGGCTGCAAATGGGGAAATGGGGAAGAACCAGACACTGGAAAGCATTTATCCCCTTCCCAAAAGCAAGGTTGGTCCGTACGGACCTCTTTGCATGCTAGGTATGTCCGTACGGACCTCCTTGCAACCATGACCCATTTTCCCAGCAAACAGTACAACAACCACTGTCCTCAGCAAAACCTTGCTCCAAACTGCCCAAACACTGGCCAAAGCCATTCCCGGCAAACATACACTACCCACAAACGCACTCTCAGCTCACGTGGCATGCACAAAAATATAATAATAATAGCAACAATTTCTAGGACAAATCCCGGGAATCACAAAAATGACATTACATCTTAAAATAAAATACTGTTTGCCGTGCAAATACGAGTGTTTTATTACAGGTACATCAAATGTCTGTTGCTAAACAAAAAAAAAAAAGAGGGAAAGCAAATGAATACTAATCAGACTCCTCAGCATCATCATCCTCGCCGAGGTCCTCCAAAGAAAAGTCGGGCATCCCAGCGAACTCGCCCGTCACATCCTCGTCGTCAGAATACCGAGCACCCGCCGGAGGCTCCCACGAAAAGTACTCAGAAGGATCAAATCCGGCGAAAGGATCAAAGAAAGAAGGCTCTGAGGAACCCTCACCCTGTGCGCCATGCGGAGGCATGAACTGATAAAAGGGCTGCTCCCTCGAAGGCCCTGCAGCTCCCGAAGACGTCCCGGCATCCATGCTATGCCGCCCCCTCGAAGGCCCCTCCTGCTGCGGCTCCGGCTCGGCTCTAGGCGGAGGAACGTCCACAGAATGCCTCGAAGGCATAGGCTCGTACGCCGGCACGCGTCGCGAAGACCGGCAAGATATCTTCGAAGCCATCTTCTTCGCAAACGACCTCATCGCCACGTAACGGCGAGTCAGCATATCATAGGCTCTCCCCGGGACCTGCACCAACAAGCAGCCAAGGAAACGCTCAGCAATACAGTTATACTCAACAACAAAAAGAGAAAAATACAGAAAAGATGCCAAGATGGAAAAAGAGTCAGCACACTCACCGATCTATCGGGATCCACTCTGTATGCAGCAGGAGCTCGCTCAGAACGGCATGCACACCCTCCTCCTCGATCCGTCCCCGCGGACGTACGTGAAATCCGGCCCCGGCATCGGAACCTCTGGGGGAGCTCGCGGCCGCCTCTCTCTCCCGCGCGCACTCTCGGCGTCCTCGCCTTCCTCCTCACGAAGGCCCCGTACTCCTCTCCATACAAAATGAACTCCTCGGCGCCGACACCGCCAAGGTACCTCTCAAAATCGAGCACGTCCATGTCCCGGGAATCAAGCATCCCAAAGGGAGGGTCCCTCGGAGCCACGGGAAGCACACCGGGGCCATGCTGCCAGAAGACCCGCTCCCCCAAATACATAACATCGCAGGTCAAGCCCCGCAGCATCTTCCGCCGCGCTGTCACCTCGGGAGCCCCCTCAAACTCATCCCCCTCATACCGAGCCCACGGGAACAAAACGAACCCCTCCTGGCTACCCCGCTCCAGACGCTCCTGCACATCCCCGTAGGCGATGGTGAGCTTCCCCCTGCTGGTCCTCCTCTTCCTCGCCGTGCGAGCCCAGCCCAACATAGCAGGGTACGCAGCATCACCAGGATCTCTATCCCACGGGAAGCACTGGAAAATCTCGTAGAACCACACCTGTGACAAAAACAGAAAAGGCTCAGTACAAAAGAAAACGGAGAAAAGACAAGTTGCTAAATCAAAAACAGCAATAAACTCATACCTCCAAAGCAAAGTCAAAACAGGCCAACGAACTGGCCACACCCGGCTAAACCGGTCCAAGGAGAAGTAGAGCTCGGCCAAGCCTGCCTCGCCCCAAGCAATATCACGCACCCTATCCAGATCAATCAAGCTCTCCAACAGAGCAAAGGGAGCCGCGGTCGCGTGGTTCGAAAACAAAGTCTCGGACAGTGCATACCACAAAAAGGAGCGCGCCAACTGCTCCGCCGACACCTGGCCGGTACCCCGAACATAGGCCCCACGCCGGCCGTGATCTTCAGCTCCACATCACTATACAATATGCCTGTGCCCCTGCGAGGACGAGGCTCAAAGCCCAGCAGCTCGGCCAACACCACATCGAGATCATATCTCTCCACCGTACCGGCCCTCCTTTCAAGGAAAGCCCTAATCGCAGCAAAGTCGGTCGGCGTCACCGTCACCTCTCCCCAGCTCGGATGGAAGGTGTGGGTGGTATCCCACCAATACTCGAAAGGCCAAGGAAGACGCTCTTGTTCTTCCTCGTATCGAAACTCCGGCCAGGTTCTCAACGAACACACCCAGCCGAAGCGTAGACCAGCTTCCTGGGACTCGGCCTACCATCCACGAAATATCGGGCATCCGGCGCCACGGCTCAACCACAGCCTCGAGCGATCCCCGAGTCTTCATCCTCTTGGCCTTTCCGGCCATAAGCCCCGCATCCTGCAGGTAAACACAGCAAAGGTACGTCAATCACAGTACTTAATATAAAACAAAAGGCACAAAAGTCCGTCCCAACACGGAAAGCCATGAAAGTAACCCGTCACAAAACACGGCACATAATTTTCACATATATCATACAGATAATTTTTCCCATGCAGTCCGTCACAAAAACACGGCACCCACTGTACACATTTTCTCAAAAGAAGGATTAAGCCCTACACGACACATTTTCAAAAAAGTCCGTCCCAACACGGCAAAGGCACATATAACCCGTCACAAAAACACGGCACATATTGCACATATTTTCCCCACAAAGTCCGTCACCCAAAAACATGGCACACACGGCACGACACATATGCATAACACATTTTTCAAAAAAATCCGTCCCTACACGGCACACACTTTTAGACAAAACCCGTCACAAAACACGGCACATGTCACATTTTTCCACAAAAAATTATCACTACACGATAATTTTTCTCATAATGTATATACATAAACAGCATACGGTACAAAACACCAAAGCATGCATTTCATTAGAGAAGCACTTTATTTTCACAAATAAAAGCTAATCTACACATTTTTGCACAAAATACACATACCCACAATTTTTACATGTCCATTTTCAACAATTCATCAAGAATTTCACAAAAAGGCATTAAAAAAAAAATAATAATAATAACAAAAAATTCAAAAATGCGAAGAACTAAAACCTAGTTCTAGCATTCAAAAATTCGAGCAGGGAATCAAAACGGAACGGATTTCTTACCTCCCCGACGTTCATAGAGCGACGATTGTGCACCTCCGGATTCGGATACAAGACATCCGGGTTCTTCGAAGATGGAACGAACGAAATCCAATTTCTTTGAAGCTCCATCCGTTGCTCGACCACTTCTTGATCAAGGCTGACGACGACTCCTTCGAGATCCTTCCGCCATTGCAAGCGATTCAAGCGAAAAAATGGAAGATTTTGGTAAAAATGGAGGATTTTTTCTCTCTCTCTCTCGCCTGGTTCACGAACTGGAAATGGGAAATGAAGGGGGAGCCTCGGTTTTTTAACCCGGTCAAAATCTGGGAACTGCAAAAAACCAAGGTGGTCCGTACGGACCTCTTTGCAGCCAGGTTGGTCCGTACGGACCTCTTTGCAAGGGGTGACCAAATTACTTTCCTGCCCTTATAATCTTTGCCCCTGGCTGTCCTAAGGCCTTTTCCAGCAAATCCAAGTGCAGAATGGTCCTCGCCCACTCCAACGGCAATTCAATCCCCGGCCGTCAGCGTAAGACCGGTCCTCGCCCACTCCAACGGCAATTCAATCCCCGGCCGTCAACGTAAGACCGGTCCTCGCCCACTTCAACGGCAATTCAATCCCCGGCCGTCAGCGTAAGACCGGTCCTCGCCCACTCCAACGGCAATTTAATCCCCGGCCGTCAACGTAAGACCGGTCTCGCCACTCCAACGGCAATTCAATCCGCCGTCGCGTAAGACCGGTCCTCGCCCACTCCAACGGCAATTCAATCCCCGGCCGCCAAGCGTAAGACCGGTCCTCGCCCACTCCAACGGCAATTCAATCCCCGGCCGTCAACGTAAGACCGGTCCTCGCCCACTCCAACGGCAATTCAACCACCGGCCATCAACGTAAGACCGGTCCTCGCCCACTCCAACGGCAATTCAATCCCCGGCCATCAACGTAAGACCGGTCTCGCCACTCAACGGCAATTCAATCCCCGGCCATCAACGTAAGACCGGTCCACGCCCACTCAATGACAATTCAAGAAGGAGCCAACACCTCCCAACACGAATATCAAGGCACAAGACGCCTCCAAACGCTCAACGACAACTCAACCACTGGCCCTCAAAAGAGGTCCGAAGTCATCTTCCCAACAGAAAAGGGCCCCTACAGGGTCATGCATCCCCAAAGAATTCAAGCACCGGCCGTTAACGTAAGCCCGGACCTCGCCCACTTCAACGGCAACGCAAGCACCGGCCATCAAAGTAAGCCCGAGCTCCTCCCCAACAAGTCGAAAGGGAAGTCATACAAGACTGCATATCCCCAGCACCGGCCATCATCCTTGCCCACTCAACGGCAAAACAAGCACAAGAAGGAGCCAACACCTCCGAGTACAAGTCCCAAGGCACGAAGCGCCTCTAAAATGCCAAATGGTGAAGCAATCACCGGCCGTCATCCTTGCCCACTTCAACGGCAACGCAAGCACCGGCAGTCATCGTAAGTCCAACCTTCTACTCAACATGCAAAAACACAAAGGCATCTACGCCTCTCGAAGCACAAGGCAGCCACGCCTCCACAAATGCGGCTAGAAGACGATTCAAAGTCCTCGCGCATTACATCAACTGCGGCTAGAAGACGATTCAAAGTCCTCGCGCATAACACCAACCGCCGCCAGAAGACGATGCAAAGTCCTCCAGCGTGGCACCAACCGCCGCCAGAAGACGATTCAAAGTCCTCCGGTGCACCAACCGCCGCCAGAAGACGATTCAAAGTCCTCCAGCGTGGCACCAACCGCCGCCAGAAGACGATTCAAAGTCCTCCAGCGTGGCACCAACCGCAATCAGAAGACGATTCAAGTCCTCACAATTATCCCCGGCCCGGAAGGCCTTAAACCACCCGATTAGGAAAATCGTAAAATTTCCATCCCAGGACACCACCACGTCCTCACAATTGACCTCAGCGGTCACACCACACTTCAGGGCACCACCACGCCCGCACTCACAAAATTCACGACCTCTGAACTACGACCAGGCTTGATTCCCGCCAGGGATACGTAGGAATCCTATCACAGGGTCCAGCCATGGACCTATACGGTCACCTAGGACACCACCACGTCCTTCCCATCAACCTATGCGGTCACCCGGGACACCACCACGTCCTCACCACTGACCTCGGCGGTCACGCGACACTTCGTGGCACCACCACGCCCACATTCACAAAACACTCACCCCACACCCGAACTACGACTGTGCTTGATTCCCGCCTGTGGATACGTAGGAATCCTATCACGGGGTCCGGCCCTCCGACCTATGCGGTCACACAATAGGACACCACCACGTCCTCACACCGACCTCCCTTGGTCACTTTATCTCCCAAAGACGCGATCCAGTTAGGACCCTTATCTTATCGGCGACCCCACTTCTTCCATAAGTGACGTCGTCGAGGGCTTCGTAAGTACCCCAATCTGGATCACACCCTTTCAAACACACGGGAAACACCGCGTACTCATCAACACAGCCTCGACGACCCCTCTCACTCAAAACCCTCTCTAAACCCCCAACCAAACCAAGTGGAGGAGCCTTTGCGGGATAAAAAGGGACAACAGGACCTTTCGGGAATGTTCAGGAAATTGGGAAAGCAATATTGGTCCGTACGGACCTCTTTGTTGTCATAATTACTGAATCTCCTTAAAGTCCACAATATTCCCTCAAATCCCGGGGAAAATGCTTACTCCTGCAGAGTTGGTCCGTACGGACCTCTTTGCATGCAAGATGGTCCGTACGGACCTTATTGCTCAGGGGACACCATAATTGCAAATATTCCTCCATCATCACAGATTCCCTCAAATCGAGGAAAACCAAAATACTGGATTACCAGGGAGGTCCGTACGGACCTCTTTGCACCTAATCTGGCACTATAAATAGAGGGCTCCCCCTCCTCATTTCACACTCCTCCCACTTCTCTCTTCCTCCCTAAGCCTTCCGGCTTCCCCTCTAAGTCCTTCCGAGGCATTCCCGGCCCCTTTCGGATCCTTCCGAGGCCTTCCGAGCCCCCTCGTGGTGCTCCGAAGCCTCTCCGAGCGCTCCCGCGACGCTCCCGCGCTGCCCCGAGGCACTCTCGAGGTACTCTGAGGCCCCTCGTGGTACTCCGAGGCCTTGCCTGGTCTTTCCACGCGGTGTCCCGCTCTTTCCGAGTCAAACCGGCGATCCCAAACCACGCCGAAACTCGCCCGAGTGACTCCTGCCACCTCAACGCACGCCGAACCTCTGCCCGAGTGATCCCGACGATCCCCACGCACGCCGAACCTCTGCCCGAACGCAGCCTGCAACATCAACTCACGCCGAAACTCTGTCCGCAGACAACCGGCCCTTCCCGAAGCAATCCCGATTCGTACCGGAACGCTACTCCGACCTCAAACACTATTCCCCAGCGGAAGACAGACACAAACCAACATTGGTAAGGCTTCCTTCCATTACTATTTCAATACATTTCCATACATAGCATACAATGTAGACATCCGACACAGCATGCATTTTTAAAAGCACACACACACACACACACAACATTTAAAGGATATTAGGGGTATCCGAAAGACTCGTTTTACGAGGCTACTCGGGTGAGCTCTAATATTCTAATATTCTCTTCCCGAGGAGTCATCTGACCTCCGAACTCAAAATCTCATCACACAAAAACAGTTTAAAATTATCTTTAAACTGATGCCCTTTTTCAATGTTTTGGGCTTAATAAAAACGGCGTGGCGACTCTACAAAGCAAAACACGGCGAGACACCTCCAACACGCAACGCTAAAACGGAATAAGCCAGATGCCGGGGCGCGATTGCGCTGCCTCTCGGATCCGGGCGACTTTCCCGAACAGCGACGAATGCGAGATGCTTCGGGTCCCTCCGCGCGCGAGCCGGATCCCGGGTAATTTCAGTTATAGCTTTGATTTCTGCTGCGCATGGACCCATAAAACCCAACAGTGGTATCAGAGCATGGTTCGTATGATTAGATTTGAATTTGCATGCTAGATTTTAATTAAAAGGTTGTTTATAAAAATCGTTGCATGTTTGTATGGGGATTGAATATGATTATTTGGTTGAAATAATGCATGTTTAGGATCTGATTATGCTAGATTTAAATTTAATTAATCTGCTGTTAATTAATTTAATTCGTATATATGATCTGTGAATTGATCGGCTGGAAAATCTGTCGAATGGCCAACATAGTCGGCCGACTGATGTTGCCAGGTCGAGATTTTGCTAGCCCGACCTTGGCCCGACCATGGCTCGATGGCATGGCCCTAGCCGGCGACGAATCTGGCCTTCTGGCTAGATGGGTCGGCCGACCAAGGTTGCCATAAAAGCTCATGGCTCGGCCATGGCCTAGCCTGGCTCGGCCTTGGCCCAGGTCGGCGACAAACTTGGCCTCACGGCTAGTTGTGTCGGCCCACCATGGTTGCCAGAGGCTCAGCATGGCTCGGCCTGGCCTTGGCTATGGCCTGGTGTGGCTAGGCCCTTGGTCGGCGACTGATCTGGCCACTTGGCAAGACCAGTAGGCCAACTGGGTTAGCCAGGACCAGTTTCTGGTCTGTTTTCAGTTCCTGGATTTGGTGATTATTTATGAAATTAATTTTATGCTTAATCTGGTTTCTGAATATGTTAATCTGGTTCTGGAAATTAATTTTATTATGCTTTAATTCCATATGCTAGATTATTAATTGTGAAATTGCATGCTAGTTTAATAAAGTGTTATGTTTATTGGAACTTGCCATGCTATTATGTGTATTCCTATGATAAGGTTTATGATAGAAATAAATTCATGTTGATTGCCATTCCTTATGTGATAACATGATTAAAATCAACCTCTATAAAAGTTTTAAGTGTTATGCCACTCCATGATTAAAAACACTTGAGACCACACGGATAGTTTTAGGTGGGCTCGCCATAGCGAGGTACTTTGATTCTATTCGTTGTGCGAGCAAGATGAGGAAATGGTGGTTCCTATATGTTTAAAGTGGATGAACTTAATTGGGTTATCAAAACGGTTTTGGACTCAAGGCATAAGATGAGATTAAAATATGCATATACATAGGATGTCATTTAGAATCTCATAAAAGATCTAAGAGTCATGTACGATATGATTGATGCTTTCTACCTGTTTAATTTAATTTTGAGCGGTTTGCCTTAGCAAACTTGAAATTAAGTTAAAGTTGGATCTTAGCCCATTAAATGTATATTATGCTTGTTTGCATTGGGAGGTGTAAAATTTAGTGGGAGCATTTATTTATTTAAATGCATTTATATTTCTCATATGATTGTGTTGCTTATATGTGTTCATATTTTATGTATATCTTGTAGACAAGGCTCAGAACAATAATAATAACCCTGCTGTGCATCATCAATCATTGTCACTGCGATCACTCCTTGAGAAGGAGAAGTTAGAGGAGAATATTACAAACTATATGGATTGGATCCGTAGCATGAGAATCGTTCTCAGGCAAGAGGAAAAATTGTACGTTCTCACTGAACCTGCTGATAATGCTACTAGAGCAGTTAAGGATCAGTATCAGAAGCATAAGCGTGATGCTACAGATGTCTGTTGCCTTATGCTCTCTGCCATGTGCAAAAACCTTCAGAAGGATCTCGAGCACTTGAAGGTAATCGAGCTCAACACTCGGTTAATGGAAATGTTCCAAATTCAAGCAAGGAAGGAAAGGTATGACACAGTCAAAGCTTTACACTCATGTAAGATGAGTGATGGTCAAGCTGTTGGTCCTCATGCACTAAAGATGAAGGGTCACATTGATCATCTTGCGAGACTGGGTTTTCCTATTAGCCCTGAATTGGGCACTGACATGATTCTTAATTCACTGCCTGAAAGTTTTAGTCATTTCGTAATGAACTATAACATGAGTGGCGTGAACAAGACCCTTTCTGAGTTAATTCAAATGCTGAACACTGCAGAAAATAACATTGTCAAGAAAAAGACCAATCAAGTGTTGATGGTCAATAAGGGGAAAGGGTTCAAGGGCAAAGGGAAGGCAAAAGTTGCTCATCCTAAGGCAAACATTGCCAAGCCCAAAGAGGTTAAGCCTAAGTCCCAAGAGGACGCAATCTGCTTCCACTGCAATGAGATTGGACATTGGAGGAGAAACTGCAAGAAATACAAGGAAGCACCGAAGAAGGGCAAAGTTGTTGGCTCAACTTCAGGTATCTTTGTTATAGATATATTCCTATCTACTTCTAGTTCATGGGTATTGAATACCGCATGTGGATCTCATATTTGTCTAAATATGCAGGGTCTAAAGAACAGAAGGATGTGTAAGTACCCCAATCCGTGTCGACACCTAAAGACACTCAGAAAATATTCCCGAACTTTATGTTTTCGACCAAAACTAAAGTACAGGGGTCCCTAGGGAATTTCCAGAAGTTTACAGTGACCAAAGTGCAAAAATAGCCGTCGCAGGGGCCAAATTGCAAAGTCATGTCGGCAGTGTGGAAAAAGGGGACACGCCCTTCTCCTCCGTACGGAGGAAAAGGGCGCCCCCTTTCCCTTATAAAAGAGGGTCGGCCCCTCCTTTCTTATCAACAAACAACACCAATCAACAACCAACCCCACTTCACCAACCAATCACCACACACCATTCACTTCCTCCTTTCTCTCCCTCACCCGACAACATCAACATCAACCCGACAACATCCACCGACCACTTCACTCTTGTCCCCTTCTCTCTCTCTCTCTCACCTCTCGGTTTTCTCTCTCTCACCTCTCGGCTCTCTCTCTCTTTCTCATCTCTCTCTCTCTCTTTTTAATTGTACCCCCCACTCCCCGAGGTAATCTCCTCTCAATATTTATAAGATATTTACCCCAGCGCGGTAGCTCTGCCCAAATAGTACCAAGAAAACACCCATTTACAGCAGAAGCTCTGTCCGAATCCATACAACAAAAAGACTCATACTAAGCGGAAACTCTGTCCGACTCAAATCGACGTTTTCCTCTTTAGTGTCAACTCAAAGCTCCGTCTCCACGACGCCACACCGGATTCAAATCCACCACAAACAGAAGATAGTCGTGAACCAAAATTGGTAAACACTCCTTCCATTAAATTCAAAGTTTTGGGTATTAATTGTCACAATGTAGACAATTAATACCCCTCTTTTATTTTAATTTTATTTAAACACACACACAAACTGATTTTAAAATGGAAAAAGTAAGAAAGTCTCATTTACACGAGGCATCTCGGGTGAACACTAATGTTCTTCCCGAGGCGTAACGTGGCCCCCGAACTCAAATCTCTGTTCAAAGTTTTTCTCAATGTTTTTACTATAAAAATGGCGTGGCGACTGTCTTTTGTGAAATATCCCATTTCCATAAACCAAAATATAAACGGTTTCAAATCCGGGTAATTTCAGCTGGCGACTCCGCTGGGGACTTTTGTTTTAAAAATTTCTTTTAGGATTTTTAAAACATTTTGTGGGCTAAACTTTCGTTTACACTTTTTCCAAAATCAGTTTATATGTGTGTTTAAATAAATGTTTTTTTTTTATTTTTTACTTATATATCTGTTTTATATATTTTCTGTACACTTCAAAAAAAAAAAAAATATTCTCTTTTTCAAAATGAAATATAGTGACTGCACACTACAAGCACTTGGACTTTCCACACTGCACACTACGTCCTAAACCCGGGGTGATTCCTGCAGCGCGGCCGATTAGTCCTCTTAGCGCTTCTCGGTTTGTGCACGGAACTCTCCAAACTTCCCTGCGAACCCAGTAACTACCATGCACGTGTCGTCCCCACACTCCTGACTTTTCAAAATGGTTGGTTTTTGACTTAGTCCGTGTCGTTATTAAGCCCAGATTTACGCTTGTTACGTAGGCCCATCAGTGCGAGCCCTGAAAATGTGATGGGAGGGGGTTATGCCCGATTTATATCAGGCATGACATGACTCTTGTTTCAAGTAAGCGGTTCCAACTCTGATGTCTAACCTATGCAGCGACGTTCATTGGCAAGAGCATAGAGAGACCCGGTGCCATTATTAAGCCCAGATATACGCTCTCACCTAGGCACGTCAGTGCGAGCCCTGAAAATGTGATGGGAGGGGGTCATGCCCGATTTATATCAGGCATGACATGACTCTTGTTTCAAGTAAGCGGTTCCAACTCTGATGTCCCTCCTACACGGGAACGTCATTCTCAAGGCCCAAAGATTATGCCGAACCTCTCAAAGCTTGGTTATACACCCACATGTAGACCCGTCCGTGTCAATCCTTAAACCAAAATAAGGGGAAGTCATGCCCGATTCTCGTCAGGCAAGATGTACCTTCTATTTTGGCCTAATGATTCGACTCCGATGCTCAACCTACATGGAAATGTAAAACCACGGCCGAAAATGACACAAAGTTGTTAAAACATTGGGTACTAGTCGTTATGTCGGTCATCCCTAGTAAAAAACCCCTAGATCATAATCTCTTGCTCAAGCAAGGTTCAGGGAAAGTCATGCCTTGCAGACTACCCCCGGTTGTGATTTGTTGGTTTCGACTTCGTACATGACCAACATCGTGACAAACTAACCAAATTTACAACTATGTCGTTATAATCTTCAAATAGATGCCCCCTAGCTATCCGTTTCCGGGTCAACCTTGGAAATCTAAATCCCTTGCAAAAGCAAGGTAACCGGATGTCATGCCGAAATTCTGAATTAAGGCATGGTATTCCCGATTGTGATTTCCTCGTGTTAACTTCGGTTATGGCCTGCCAAAGGACATTCACGGAAAATTACGACGACAGGCTAGTCCTTAGGATCCACAGTTAGACTTTAAGATTAGTTGCTAAAAAGAAGAGAAATCTCTTCCAACCATCTAGGATCTCAAGAAAGTATATTTTAAGTATACATGAACATAAACAAAATACAAAGCACAACGCATGAGCTTAGAACCCGCACACCTTCCAAAGTCTAAACGGTACCCTTCCCATACCGCAGCGAGCGATAAACGGAAACAGTGGTTCAGAGTACCGGGTCAGCGTCTATTCAGTATAGAACTTTCGGAATCAGACAACGCCTCAGATTCACCCGCATCTTCAGTCCGGCACCTTGAAATGGCCAGCTTAGACGGGAACAGTGAAGGAAACACTACCCCAACCGGCGAGAACTCTCAGACTAGGGAGGAATTGATCCAGGCATTGGAAGCCTCTAGAAAGCGTCATGAAGAGCAATACGCTATGTTCATAGACACCATGCGTTGCAACGGGATCGCTGTAATTCCTCAAGCCGATGGCACCTTTATCACCATTGAAGACAGAGAAAACCCAACTCAGGTCAACACTGCTCCTCCAACCTACAACCAGGTTCCACCACCTCAATCCTACGGGAACCCTACAGGGTCTGCCCACTCCCGACCACCGGTCACTCAAGTCGTCCCACACGCTCAATATACCCTGCATACCTATAGACAAGCACCTCAGTTTGGTCAGAACCAGATCGGTCTCGTCGCTTCGCAAGCTTCTCAGCATGGCCCAGTGTCTTCACAAGCTCCTCAACACGGCCGAAATCAGTTTGCCTCTAACCCTATGGTTTCCCAGGTTCAGTTCAGTCAGCAAACCATCGGTCCTACTTCTTCAGTGGACCCATCCCAATACCCGCAATATCCTCCTGGATTTGAGCCTCATCATCAGGCTTCAAGGCCTCAATTCCTATACTCTTCTGCGAGCTTGCCCCAGACAGCTCCATCCATCCGATTTCATGAGATCCCATATCAGCCAACCTTCTATGGCTCGCATTCCTATAATGCAAATCCCACCTTCATCCCACCAGATAACAGGGACTACGAGCGTGTTTACCCTCATCAAGATGCTCGGATAACCATCCCTTCCACGGATGTACCTCCTACAGTGACCCCGTTCGTGAATGCTAATATGGGCGCACGTACAGGAAGCCTCAACATTCCAATCGACCCCCATGTCGCTCTACTAACAGAGCAAATGAAGCTAGTACTGGAAAAGCTCGGTACCAACAAATCTGGGATTCAGTCAACGGACCCTAGCCAAGTGGTACCTCTTCCTCCCAAGTTCCGAATGCCCGAGATAGAAAAGTTTGAAGGAACGGCCTGCCCCAAAACTCAAATAGACAGTTAGGTTCTCGCCATGAGGGCCAAAGATTGTACCAACAGACAAATGGCCGATCACTTCCAGCTCTCTTTAAAGGGAATGGCTCTAAAGTGGTTTCTTCAGATAAAGCCAGAAGCTCGCTCCACCTGGGATCAGATTAGCAACATTTTCCTCGAGAAGTACCGTGCAAACCTAGAATGGGAGACCAATCGCCACGACTTGCAAAGCACCATGCAACGCAACGATGAGCCGATAGGTGAATTCTACAAGAGGTGGAATTGGAAACTCAGTGAGATCATGACCCCCTTGACTGAAGAGGAACAATTGGGAATATTCAAGTCTTGTCTAAAGCCGCAACTAAGGACATCGATTAGCCATCATTTCTACCCAAACTTACGTGCCGTGGTAAATATGGGATCAGGGTTTGAAAGCGTGTTCAACGCACAAAGTGATGCTGCCAGCTCAGCTAATCCTCACCGTTATAGGGTCCAATTACCGAATACGACATCAATTCCAGGAAGAGGAAAGGATGCCTCGGGATCAGTGAACTACATTCAAAACGGCCAAGGACCAAACAATGGTGACACCTCTAAGCCACAATTTAATCTGGACGCTGTTGGGATGCCCCTAAGCCGAATTTTTATAGGACTAGTCAAGGAAGGTCTCATCAAACCTCTCCAGAACTATAGGCCCAAGAATCCGAATGCGCATCTGGATGTAACCAAGCATTGCAGTTTCCACGACTTTCATGGTCACACGACTGACGATTGCTTCATTTTGAAGAAAGTAGTACAAGGGTTAATCGATGAAGGAAAAATTGACGACCCGTTCAAACCAAATGTGGTGAAAAACCCGTTTCCCGACCACAACCGTGTCAACATGATCGAGTTTGAAGATGCTAAGACTCTGACTCATCAGTCTCCGACCCATTTCGAGATCAGTAGTTCCTTGAACCAGCTCAACCTCCAAGATCACCTTCAGTGTCTTGCAATGGAAAGAAAAGTCAGTCACGAATCCATCAGTGGCACCAACGCCGAAAACAAAGGATGAACTTTACGGCAGACATCACGGGCCGTCCATTCCAAAGGGTTTTAATTTTAAAGTCTGTCAGTTAACCTTCGTAGGTTCTAGTACTTTTCCCCTTCAATCAAGTCCGTCTCGGACATTTAATGCTTTCAATAAAGTCCATCTTGGACATTATGTTTAATATATGAGTCTTCCTTCTTTTCTTGCTAGACTTGAGACAATATTTGACACCCACATTACATTAATGAAATGGTTTAATCCCACATTAACACATGCTTGCTTAACAAATAAATTTAAAATGGCTAATGCCTTGATCAATTGGCACATCACCGATAGCCTCCCCATACACTTTCCTTACCCTATACAAAGGCCTACACCTTTCATATCCCGCACATGCATTTCCATCAAAATCACGACGACAAGAGTCATCACAGCGCGCCGCCAAGTGGCTACATTCGTTTCAATGATAAGCTAAAGGATCCATCTGCCCTTTGTTTTGCATCAATTGGATTTCAAAAAGAAAGAACTCAAAGTTTAAAGTATCAGAAAGATTTCCGAAATCTCAGAAAGACCTCAAAGTCTCAGAAAGATTCTCAAAATCGCAGAAAGACCTCAAAATCTCAGAAAGATTCTCAAAAATCTCAGAAAGACCCCAAAGTCTCAGAAGGATTCTCGGAATTTCAAAAGAACTTCAAACTCTCTAAAAAAAAAGGAAGAAGAAGTTCGAATGAAGTTGTGCCAAAATGAAGATCAAAGAACCGGCACCGACAGACGTCAAAAATCTTGCTCAGAGATAAACTCAAAGCTCGCCAGAAAAGAAGACCCTTCATCCGGTGGCCTAGGCAAAACAAATGAGCAACGGCGACAAGCCAACAAAAAAAGAAGCTCGCCAGGCTTAGACAAGAGTTAGAAAAAAGAGGCTCGCTAGGTTGAAAACCCGAAAAGGGCGGCCTAGGCAAAAGTTAGAGCAAATCAAAAAAAAAAAAAAAGAGGCTCGCTAGGATGAAAACCCGAAAAGGGCGGCCTAGGCAAAAGTTAGAGCAAATCAAAAAGAAAGAGAGGCTCGCTAGGTTGAAAATCCGAATAGGGCGGTCTAGGCAAAAGTTAGAGCAAATAAGAAAAGTGCGGAAATAATGTCGTGCACAGGAAAAGAATTCTAGGATTCTCAACATTTCTTCTCCCCTCGAGAGAATAGAATCAAAAGAGCTATGAAATTGAAGAAGCATCAGTCAACGGCAACCCGACATCTCAATGCACGTGCCTCGTCAATCAACACTCCATCTGAACCCCTTCACCAAAGGAACCATTTCACCGAAGGAACCACAGATTTTCACACCCCTTGTCACCAACGGAACCACAAATATCCATACCCCGAGCCGAGCAAAGTTCAAGATCGAACTATGCCGACCTGAGCCCCTTATACTGAGGGGAACGTAGGCAACCAGCAATGGTCCGGTCGCAAACACAAGCAGATTCCATTAACCCGGCCTCATCAATGGCCTCCTCTATACACAACCTTCCTTCATACCCAGCCAACTTTGATCCCCGCTATCAGTTGACTTTCACAAATTTGCACAGTTCGTCAGAATATTAATCATTTCAAAATTATTTGCTCTAAGCAAGCATGTGTTAATCACGAATAAAACAAGTTTTCATATGTCTCGAGTCTTCTCTTTCTACATCATAGGAAAAGTAGAGCTAAACACTGATTTTCTGTCAGCAAGGGCTTCCATATACTTTTACCCACCCTTTCATGCTTATACGACTCTCTCAAAAGAGTCAAAGCCAAAGCGAAAATTTTGCGTCTACATCATGTAAGGCCATCAAACAAAGAACAATCGGGATTTATTCCTACCTTTCATAATACGCCCCTGCAAGCGTATATTACAAGTCTTTTCTGTCACATCTTTCTTTAGGTTAACTAACTGACTAAGAAATGATAACATAGAGGAATGGACGTCTCGTCTGACTACACAATGGTTCAAACCAAGTTGGGGCTGCGGTGAGTGCACTTTTGTATCTCCTCAAATCGGCAACCAAATCTGGAGGCTTCACCTACAATTTCGGGTTCACAATCAAGTCGTATCTTCAAACAGGGGCTTCGCTCAACAAAAGGATTCATGGGCTACATTGGAATTCGCATTCTGGGGCTACATCAAGCACAATCAAAGATGTCAGAAACTTAAGATAGAGCGTCAGCCAAGATTTGGAAGTCTGACCTCTACCCGATATCGAAATTCGGGCACACGTGATAATTCATCATCAAAAAGCATCAGTCATGATCACGACCAAAGGATACTCCTCCTACTCAAAGCTGGTCTCTTCACGACCAAACACATCCCGACATCCATATGTCCTCTCTCAACCACCACCTTTTAACACGTGGAAGCCAACCTTGAGCTCATGCGGCATGCACAAATCTTAAATACTCCCTTAAGTAATTAGCAACCAAGATAGGATACCTTCCTGCACTAGAAGCTAGGCTTGTACTCGCCCAAAAGACAAATCATCCCATATGATCACATATTTATTTGCTTGCTCTTGTCCCGCTAACATATGCAGGGGCGCCCACGGATCCTCCACATCTGAGTCATGCTATTTTACGCACACACTCTACTTGGCATTCATACATGTATTTACATATCTCTTCTCTAGACTAGATACTTATCTCCTAAATGTATCCTACCTAGGTCAAACACCTACATTACACTCACAAAATCTTGGTATGGCTGTTAAACTTACCTTGACCATTAACACGGCCCCTAAACCGTGTTATTCATCAAAATTCTTGGTATGGCTGTTAAACCTACCTTGACCATTAACGCGGCCTCTAAACCGTGTTATTCATCAGAATTCTTGGTATGGCTGTTAAACCTACCTTGACCATTAACGCGGCCTCTAAACTGTGTTATTCATCAAAACTCTTGGTATGGTTGTTGAACCTACCTTAAACACTTTGAACGGCCCTTAAACCGTATCGACTTACAACTCTTGGTATGGCTGTTAAACCTACCTTGACCATTAACACGGCCCCTAAACCGTGTTATTCATCAAAATTCTTGGTATGGCTGTTAAACCTACCTTGACCTTTAATACGGCCCCTAAACCGTGTTATTCTTCAACTCTTGGTATTGGTTGTTGAACCATACCTTGACCATTTCATACGACCCTTAAACCGTATCGATCTACAACTCTTGGTATGGCTGTTAAACCTACCTGGACCATTAACGCGGCCTCTAAACCGTGTTATTCATCAAAATTCTTGGTATGGTTGTTAAATCATGCCTTGACATTTGATATGGCCCTTAAACCATATCGATCTTTAACTCTTGGTATTGGCTGTTAAACCATACCTTGAAGCTCAAACCAACACGAGCATTATCTCTTCGACAAATCTGTTGACACCTTCAAAGTCAAGACAGACACGACATCTTTCTCTCAGGTTGAGACCCTTCAAATTCTCACGCATGGACTGCGATCCATGATCCTTCCACCTGGCCACTTCGGTCACCACTTCCCTTTCTCGTCTTTACGACACGTCAGATTGGGAGTCCTATTATCGATGACCCTACTTCCTTCACAAGTAACGTCGCCGAGGGGCTCTGTAAGTACCCCAATCCGTGTCGACACCCAAAGACACTCAGAAAATATTCCCGAACTTTATGTTTTCGACCAAAACTAAAGTACAGGGGTCCCTAGGGAATTTCCAGAAGTTTACAGTGACCAAAGTGCAAAAATAGCCATCGCAGGGGCCAAATTGCAAAGTCATGTCGGCAGTGTGGAAAAAGGGGACACGCCCTTCTCCTCCGTATGGAGGAAAAGGGCGCCCCCTTTCCCTTATAAAAGAGGGTCGGCCCCTCCTTTCTTATCAACAAACAACACCAATCAACAACCAACCCCACTTCACCAACCAATCACCACACACCATTCACTTCCTCCTTTCTTTCCCTCACCCGACAACATCAACATCAACCTGACAACATCCACCGACCACTTCACTCTTGTCCCCTTCTCTCTCTCTCTCACCTCTTGGTTCTCTCTCTCTCTCTCACCTCTCGGCTCTCTCTCTCTTTCTCATCTCTCTCTCTCTTTTTAATTGTACCCCCACTCCCCGAGGTAATCTCCTCTCAATATTTATAAGATATTTACCCCAGCGCGGTAGCTCTGCCCAAATAGTACCAAGAAAACACCCATTTACAGCAGAAGCTCTGTCCGAATCCATACAACAAAAAGACTCGTACTAAGCGGAAACTCTGTCCGACTCAAATCGACATTTTCCTCTTTAGTGTCAACTCAAAGCTCCGTCTCCACGACGCCACACCGGATTCAAATCCACCACAAACAGAAGATAGTCGTGAACCAAAATTGGTAAACACTCCTTCCATTAAATTCAAAGTTTTGGGTATTAATTGTCACAATGTAGAAAATTAATACCCCTCTTTTATTTTAATTTTATTTAAACACACACACAAACTGATTTTAAAACGGAAAAAGTAAGAAAGTCTCATTTACACGAGGCATCTCGGGTGAACACTAATGTTCTTCCCGAGGCGTAACGTGGCCCTCGAACTCAAATCTCTGTTCAAAATTTTTCTCAATGTTTTTACTATAAAAAACGGCGTGGCGACTCTCTTTTGTGAAATATCCCATTTCCATAAACCAAAATATAAACGGTTTCAAATCCGGGTAATTTCAGGATGCTTGAAGATGGTGAAGTGGACCTACGTGTGGGAAATGAAGCAAGAGTTGCTGCATTAGCCGTAGGAACTTATGAAGTTTCTTTACCTAGTGGACTATTGTTTTGAACAATTGTTTTTACGTTCCAGCTTTAAGTGGGAATATTATTTCGATTTCCAGTTTGGATAATGAAGGTTTTAATTTTCTTATATGTGATAAGAAGTTTTCTATTTACAAGAATGATATGCATTATTGTACTGCTATTTCATTCAATGGCATTTATATTCTTGATGTTGAAAATCGTGATGATGGTATCTATAACATTAGTAAGAAATCTAAACCCAATGATGTAAACCACACTTACTTATAGCATTGTCGTCTTGGCCATATAAATGAGAAACGCATTTCTAAACTCCATAAAGATGGATTTTTAGACTCACATGATTATGAATCATATGACATATGCGAATCTTGTTTATTAGGCAAAATGACCAATGACCCATTTACCAAAACTGGTGAAAGGGCGGGCGACTTATTGGGCCTCGTGCATACTGATGTGTGTGGGCCTATGAGTAATGCTAGGGGAGGGTTTCGCATTTCATTACGATCCGATGATTATAGTCGATTTGGATATGTTTATCTAATGAAACATAAAAGTGAATCATTTGAGATATTTCGAATATTTCAAAATGAAGTACAAAATCAACTTGGCAAAACTATTAAAGTCCTTCGATCTGATCGAGGCGGAGAATATTTAAGCCAAGAATTTGATGATCATCTTAAGAGTTGTGGAATCATTTCAGAACTCTCTCCACCTGGAACTCCTCAATGGAATGGTGTTTCTGAAAGGCGTAATCGAACCTTGTTAGACATGGTTCGTTTGATGATGAGTCAAGTTGAGCTTATTTTATCCTTTTGGGGACATGCACTAGAAACTGCTGCTTTCACTATAAACAGAGTTCCTACTAAATCGGTTCAAAAGACCCCATATGAGATGTGGCATGGAAGAATAACCCAGTTTGTCTTTCATGAAGATTTGGGGATTTGATGCTTATGTCAAGAAGTTGATTTCTGACAAACTCGCACCTAAATATGACAAATGTGTTTTCGTGGGTTATCCTAAAGAAACGAAAGGATACTATTTCAACAACCGAAATGAGAATAAAGTATTTGTTGCTCGTAATGGTACCTTCCTAGAAAAGGAGTTTATTCGCAAGGAACCAGTGGGAGTAAAATAGATCTCGAGGAAATTCGAGAACCCGAAGACAACATTGAACCAATAGTAGAAACTGAACCTATTCCACAAAGTGTTGAGGAACCGGTTCAAGATACACAAGACCTTCGCAGAAGTGGTAGATCACGATCCGAACCCGAGAGATATGGATTTCTCGTTACGGAAAGTGATGAAGTGGAATTCATCGAAAATGATGAACCTACTTCCTATCAAGAAGCGATGTCCTCTCCTGATTCGGAAAAATGGCAAGAAGCCATGAAATCCGAATTACAATTCATGGATGATAACCAAGTTTGGAACTTGATTGATCCACCTGAAGGTGTAAAAATCATAGGGTGCAAATGGGTCTTCAAGAAAAAGACCAACATGGATGGGAAGGTGCACACCTACAAGGCTAGGCTTGTAGCTAAGGGATATAGGCAAATTCATGGCATAGACTATGATGAAACCTTTTTGCCTGTAGCTATGCTTAAGTCTATTAGAATTTTACTTGCCATAGCCGCATATTATGACTGTGAGATATGGCAAATGGATGTCAAAACAGATTTCCTAAATGGGAAGCTACTTGAGGATGTATACATGATACAACCTGAAAGGTTTGTTCATCCAGAAAATTCTAATAAGGTGTGTAAATTGCAAAGGTCCATTTATGGACTAAAGCAAGCTTCTAGGAGTTGGAATCTACATTTTGATGAAGCAATTAAAGAATTTGGCTTTATCAAGAATGAAGATGAACCTTGTGTATACAAGAAAATTAGTGGGAGCATAGCACGGTTTTTAGTCTTGTATGTAGATGATATCTTACTAATTGGAAATGACACTCCTGCACTAAAGACTGTCAAGTCTTGGTTAGGGAAATATTTTTCTATGAAAGATATGGGCGAAGCTGCATATATCCTTGGTATCAAGATTTATAGAGATAGATCTAGAAGGATGATTGGTTAAAGTCAAAGTACTTACATTGACAAGGTCTTTAGAAGATTTCAAATGGAAAATTCTAAAAGAGGGAACTTGCCAATGTTGCATGGCATTTCTCTTAGCAAGAATCAAAGTCCTAAGACAAATGATGAGCGAAAGAGATTCCATATGCTTCGGCTATTGGGTCTATCATGTATGCTATGTTATGTACTAGACCCGATGTGTCGTGTGCTCTAAGCATGACGAGTAGGTACCAATCGGATCCCGGTGAGCCACATTGGATAGCAGTCAAGAATATCCTTAAGTACTTAAGAAGGACTAAGGATGTATTCTTGGTCTTTGGAGGAATGGAAGGAGATCTTGTAGTTAAAGGCTACACAGATGCTAGCTTTCAAACTGACAAAGATGACTATAGATCACAGTCAGGATTTTTGTTCATGCTAAATGGAGGCACTGTTAGTTGGAAAAGCTCCAAGCAGAGTACAGTTGCTGATTCTACAACTGAAGCGGAGTACATAGCAGCATCCGATGCAGCTAAGGAGGCAGTTTGGATCAGAAAGTTCATTAGTGATTTAGAGGTCGTTCCTAGTATCACTGATCCTATTGAACTTTACTGTGACAATAATGGTGACATTGCTCAAGCAAAGGAACCAAGGTCACACCAGAGATCCAAGCACATACTTCGGCGTTTCCACATTATCCGAGAGATATGTGAGAGGGGAGACGTTAAGATATGCAGAGTAGACACAAATGACAACGTGGCGGACCCATTAACTAAAGCACTACCACAAGCTAAGCATGATGGTCATGTTAGGTCCATGGGTATTCGATACATGGGAGATTGGGCCTAGTGCAAGTGGGAGACTGTTAGTGTTATGCCCTAGGCCTATAGATTTATATGCTTATGTTTTAACATTATATGAGAAATTATTCATTTGGTTAAATACTTGTTTTACATATTTATTGTATTTAACTCCGTCCCTAAATATTAAGTTAACATCTAGTATAAATGATAATGAATAATAAATGTATTTATTATATGCATGAAAGATGCACATTATATTTATGGGTACTTGTTAGAGAACAAGTGACTGGACTTGACCCGTATGAGATTTATGTCATGGTCGAGATGTCATAATTAAATCTCATATGGTTACTTCATTTATTCCTTAGACCTGAGATTATCATGGCTTTTCGCTTGATGAACATTATGTTTGATTTCAGTCAAACGATATCTTAACACGATATTTATAAAGGCTAATTTTGGCATGATCAAATTCATGGTTGAGAAGATGATAAGTCAAGATGGAATTTGTCCCTCGGAAGAGAGATGTTTTGCTTGGGCCCCTCGATGGGTGATAATGATGAAAGCGTGTGGCCACACCCCAATTAGATTGGATTATCATTATACTCAATATCGAGAAAGCATTGAACAAAGACAAGTTGACTTTTGACCATGACTTGTGTTTAATATAACGTTGTGAGACAAAAGGAGAAATGAAAGTGTACCATTGGAAACGTGAACTCTTAACGTTATATTAATTGGGTAGACATAATGGCTTGCTAGAGTCCGCTTATGTTTTATGAGGGTCGAATAAAATTCAGACTCATTGCCAACTTAATATAATCCTATTGGGTCACACACGATAGAACAAATTGGTGAAACGAAAGAAGGAAACAAGAATTGAGAAAACACTGAAAATGGCAACATCAGTCGGCCGACCACCCTTGCCACTGGCAGAGTGGGTCGGCTGACCACTTTAGCCACTGAGGCGGTTTTGTGCAGTTTCCTAATACGATTAGGACTGCACAATTTGTACAATAATAAGTATAAATACCCCTTTGTTTTCAGCAGCCCTGGTACGAATTTTTCACAAGAAAAATAGCAAAAAGGATTTTGATTAACAACAAGATCAAAATCCATAATTCTCAATTGGTGATTTCTTCAAGGTTTCAAGAAAGGATCTAGCAATCCTACAAGAAGAGTTCTTGGATTTGTTCGAAGGTGTGGATATCAATAGAGAGTCTTCGCTCATTAAATTGATCAAGGCTTGGAGTTCTAGGAAGAAAAGCAACATCAATTCAAGGGTCTTGGAAAATCGAAGATTGTGATTAAAGAATCACATAATTAATTTTTGTTCGATAGCTCAAGACTGGAAAGCGATTAGGGTTGGTAAAACTTCTTTCTCATAGAAAATTCAATTTAATCGTATAGAACGGATCCTTAGGGCTCTTGGGTTTTGTGTTATTGCTTTGATTTCCGCTGCGCATGGACCCATAAAACCCAACAATAAAACCATACGTAAATCGAAAACTCGGTTTTTCCAATTTTTCATACTGAATGCTAATCGGTATATCGGTTTTCGATATTCTCGATTCAATTTTTATCGATTTCAGTACAATTTTTGGGATTTTTTTTCGGTTTTCTTGCACACCCTAGTAACAGTCCCTTTTTTTTATAATTAACTCATTTAAATTATTGATCATAATAGCGATTATAAAAAAGTTGAACTTCTTTTGAGGAGGGGATGGAGAGTGTGTGTAGATACAATAATTATGATACGCAAAAATAATATTTCTTCCATCTTACCTAAAATGAGATCAAGTTTATTGATATATTAATATTTTAAAAAACAATTTAAAAATGAAGTAAGACAGAAGTGTTGTGAGTGTGAAATTATAGTAGGAGAGAGAATGCATGTGAGAAATACAGTTGAATCTCTATTAATTAATACTGTTGGGACCGGACGAAATTATTAATTAATTTAGAGAATTTATTAATTTATCGAGTAAAAAATTTTAAATTATAGTTCAAGTTGGATCGACCAAAATTATTAATTTAAAGAGTTTATTAATTGATCGAGTATTTTTCACAAAATCTAGGGAGAAACGCGTTTCTCCATAAGTTATGGAGAAACGGGTCCCGACATGTCGCGCGACAATGAGCTAGATAGCCAGAAACCTATGAAAGTGATATCCAGAAACCTTCAAATGAATATCCGAAACCTTCAAAATGTTTTCGGATATACATTTGAAGGTTTTCGGATATCCGAACCTTCAATAGCAATTTACGGATATGCCCTAACACATTTCTGGATATGCACCTAACAGCTTTTACGGATATGCACCTAACAGTTTACGGATATACATTTCACATCCTTCTATCAAATACAAAGCTTTCGGATATCAACTGCAAAGCTTCGGCTATCAAATGCAAAGCTTCGGATATCCGTAAGCTTTTGGTCTTGGCCTTGGGTTTTTTTTCCTCGGATATACATTTCACATCCTTCTGGCTATCAAATACAAAGCTTCGGATATCAAGCGCAAAGCTTCGCTATCAAATGCAAAGCTTCTGGATATCCAGAAGCTTTTGGTCTTGGCCTTGGGTTTTTTTTTCTGGTTATCAAATGTAAAGCTTCTGGCTATGAAAAACACGTTTCTCCATAGTTATGGAGAAACGCGTTTCTCAGCAGACGCACTCTTAATTTATAGAGTTTCTATTATAGTAAGTTGATTGTTGTTGTGAAAGTAAAAAGTAAAGTATGAAAGACAATGAGTAATGGAATAGTGAATATTGTTTATCATTTTGGATAGTCTCATTTTAGGTGGTAAGGACCAAAAGAAAAATAATTCATTTAAGATGAGACGGAGGGAGTATACTTTCTTTATCCTAAATGAATAAATAAATGATCATTTTTCATTTTAAGAAACACTTTAAAAATGTACTTCTTAATGATAATGTATACTCTTTCTGTCCAAGAGTATCTTACCCAGTTGCTACATTAGCAAGTCAACAGAGATGAACTTTGACCAAATATTAATATCAAATTATTCAATCTAATGAAATTTTAATAATTGTTATTGATAAATCATTTGGTTGTTTTGTGGATAACAAACTTTAGATGTTATAATGATAAGTAATTGATCTTAAAATTTGGTCAAAATTCAACTCGATTGGCTGAGTTCAGAACAACTGGATAAGGTTTTCTGGGACGGAGGGAATATATTTTTAATAAAATAGCATCCAGACCAAAGTTTTTCCAATATAATTTTTTTTTAAATAAATTTTTCTTGAATTTAAAAGTTATTTTTGGATAGAAAGAGTAGAAAATATTTTTTTTAAAAAAAGTGGAAGTTAGGGAACTTACATGAAAGTGTTTTTTGAAAGAACTTACACGAAAGTGTTAAGAAGGGTGAAATTCCTATCATCAAACTAGAGACTTTTTATGTTATCATTTAATACTGACGGGGCCCTCGACATGCTGAGTAGCCCTCCACGTTGTTCGCCATAGCTATTCGGAATATAAATTCCCCTTGTTTATCATTTTCCTTCATTTCATTTAGGGCTCGCTCTCGAGTTTTCAAAAGAAGAAATGAAAATAAATGTAAAATTTTCTTTCTACCCTTATTTCAACATGATCAAACCTCATTGCTTGAAAGTTGAAACACATAAATTATAAATAATATTTAACCCTTAATACATAACCTTAAAAAGTGAATCAAGATATAACCTTAATACAAATCTTTAAAAGTGACAACTCTAGAAAAACCATGAGATGAGAGCAAAATAATTTGATTTTTTTCCAATAGTGTTTGTATATTCTTGCTCTAGTTAGATGTGAACTTAATATAATCTTGGAAGCTTGATTTTCTTTTTCTTATAATGCAGTTTTCTTTACTGTCATCCTTAGTGGAGGCATGCACTTATTTAGTCTTGTGGAGGATATTTTCACACTCCTAATATATCCAAAAAAAAAAAAATCTTCTTTATTTATTTAAAAGGAGGAACTCCATCACTTTTTATTTTTCTTTTTAAAAAGAAGGGGATCAACACATTTCACCGCTCCCCCCTTGATGCACTTCACAGAGGCGCCTAGCTATGCTAGGGAGGGCAATGTCATTC
Source organism: Adenophora triphylla var. japonica (assembly GCA_022495995.1). Taxonomy (NCBI): domain Eukaryota; kingdom Viridiplantae; phylum Streptophyta; class Magnoliopsida; order Asterales; family Campanulaceae; genus Adenophora; species Adenophora triphylla. The sequence goes on from JAFEMH010002471.1 coordinate 255,483, forward strand.
CCTCTAACCACTGGTGGGGGAATCGAACCCATGACCTCCAGGTTGGAAGCCATGAACTCTAACCATCAGGCTAAGACCCCGCGTGCGGAACTCCATCACTTTGACATCAAGTACTGGAGAAGTCATGGAGTGTAACTCATCTCAAGTTGCCTGCTGCTGCTTTGTAGTCATTTTTCCGAATGATTATTTTTTTTAATCAAATTTGAATCAAAGTTCAATTAAGTTTGTTAAATAAAAATAAAATAGAATATTTATTTCATGGCAAAAGGAGTACATTTGTGCTCCTTTATTGTTTAAAATAATTGTTTACAGTAGTTATCGGTTGTGGTATTAGACACTACTAGAGAAGTACACCATATATATATATATATATATATATATATATATATATATATATATATATATATATATATATATATATATATATATATATATATATATATATATATATATATATATGGTCGCGATCCAATAGGAACCAAGTAAAATAGGAACCATAGGAACCATTTTGGACCATTGGATTAGATGAGAAATCAAGGCTCCAGATCTGTTTTTTTTGAAAACTAACTGGTGGCAATTTTGAAAATATTGAAAATTGTCAAGGGTAACACGGTAAAATCGTAAATGAGGTTATATATATAGACGGTTCTCGAACCGTCCTCACAATTAACACACACACACACAGTAGTTGGCGGTTGAGAGAGAGAAAACCCCAAATCGAGCAAAAAAAATCCAATTTCTACGACGATTTCGCCGATTAAATCCAAAATTCCGGCGATATCCAGTGTATTTAACCTCAGGCGACTTCGTACTCGGCAAAAAATAGAACAAATATGGAAGTTATCAACAACAATGAGCAAGGTATTAATTTTTTCGTATATTTGTTTTGAAAATATAGAGTTTATGTAAATTTGTAGGTTTAAATACAATTTTTATATATAATTTTTCAGAAATATGTATTGCATCCATACATAACACTAATTTTATAGTTTTTGATACAATTTTGATGGATTATATCTATTTATCTAACATGCAAAAACAATTTATCAACATTGCATTAAGATACACTAGATAAGTAACTAGTGTATCCAAAGTGTAATGTATCAACATTACAGATGAATACACTAGATAAGTAACTAGTGTATCAAAAGTGTAATGTATCAACATTACAGTTGAATACACTAGATAAGTAACTAGTGTATCAAAAGTGTAATGTATCAACATTACAGATGAATACACTAGATAAGTAACTAGTGTATCAAAAGTGTAATGTATCAACATTACGTATGAATACACTAGATAAGTAACTAGTGTCAAAGTGTAATGTATCAACCATTACAAATGTAACTTGAACCAAAGTGTAATGTATCAACATTACAGATGAATACACTATATAAGTAACTAGTGTATCCAAAGTGTAATGTATCAACATTACAGATGAATACACTAGATAAGTAACTAGTGTATCCAAAGTGTAATGTATCAACATTACAGTTGAACCAAAGTGTAATGTATCAACATTACAGATGAATACACTAGATAAGTAACTAGTGTATCCAAAGTGTAATGTATAAACATTACATTTTGAATACACTAGATAAGTATGTTGTCTATCTAAGTGTAATGTATAAACATTACATTTTAAATACACTAGATAAGTATGTTGTGTATCCAAGTGTAATTTATCAACATTACATTTAAATACACTAGATAACTATCCTGTGTATCCAAAGTGTAATGTATCAATATTACAGATGAATACACTAGATAAATAACTAGTGTATCAAAAGTGTAATGTATCAACATTACAGATGAATACACTAGATAAGTAGCATGTTGTTTTGTAATACACTAGATAAGTAACTAGTGTATCCAAAGTGTAATGTATCAACATTACACTGAATACACTAGAGTAACTAGTGTATCCAAAGTGTAATGTATCAACATTACGTATTTGAATACACTAGATAGAAGTATGTTGTGTATCCAAAGTGTAATGTATAAACATTACATTTTGAATACACTAGATAAGTATGTTGTGTATCTAAGTGTAATGTATCAACATTACATTTTGAATACACTAGATAAGTATATGTATCCAGTAATTTATCAACATTACATTTAAATACACTAGATAACTATCCTTGTATCAAAGTGTAATGTGTCAACATTACATTTGTATACACTAGATATTTATAAAGTATTATATTAAAATACACTAGATAACTATCTTTTGTGTATTCAAAGTGTAATGTGTCAACATTACATTTGTATATACTAGATATTTATCAAGTATTATAAATACACTAGATAACTATACTCAGTATCCAAAGTGTAATGTGTCAACATTACACTTGAATATACTAGGTAAAGTATGTGTACAAGTGTAATGTATAAACATTACATTTGAATACACTAGATAAGTATGTTGTGTATTCTAATGATAATGTTGTGTGTCTAAGTGTAATGTGTCAACATTACATTTGTATACACTAGATATTTATCAAGTATTATTTAATAATTAATACTTCATTTCAGAACAAGCCACACCAGCACCAACCATTGAAAATCAACTACAAACAGAAGAAATGTCAATACCCGGCTACCAAGAAAAAAAGAAAAGCACTAGAAACAGTTCAGGATTCACCAAGGCAATCTCCTAGACTTCAAGTATCGAAAACAACTTCACCAACAACAGAAACACCTACTGCAATAACCAAAGATGAGCTTGAGAAGCTCTTCTAAAATTCCCGCTAATGGTAAGTTCTTGTTTTATACAATCTATATTATGTAGTCTATCAAATTATAATGCTGAACATGGATACAGTAGTTAATTTTCTACTGTGCCCAATTAATATTGTATATAGTGCTCTAATATCAACATTTATTCATATCAATCAGATACAACTGTTGAAGAGAGTCACAATGATGAGACATTACAGGACATTCTCAAGCCCGCTCAAAAAATCCAAAGAAAGCTCCTACTTTGAGAAAGCCAGCAAGTAAAAGAAAGACTCAAGGTGACGCAGAATCAAGCAGAACTGGTTCCAAAAGGTCTGCTAAGAAAGTAAAGAAGGTTGTGAAGGCTCAGAAAGCTGTGAAGGCTGTGAAGGAAAGGAAACCAAGGGTGGCACCCCTTACAAAGTACAACCATCCAGTTTCAGTAATAAGGAATAGCCCAAAACGATTGGTGGAGACTTTAGGCGCTCTTTCACCCGCCCAAATCACATGGGTCCAGTCAAAATTCAAGGACATCATCCAGTTCAAACTCATCAACCTCCCACACAGAATTGGTTATTTTGTTATAAAAAACTACAACCAGGACGATAACACAATAACTTTGCTAAATGATGAAAAGATTTCAATTTGTGAGGAGGATGTTGAGCGTGTATTGGGCCTGCCAAGGGGAAACAGAGATATAGAGATTTTATCCAGGAACGAAAGAACTGAAAAAGAGTCAGAATGGAGGAGTCAGTTTGCCAATGATGTTGATAACTTTTCGAGGATAACTTTGAACCAAGTAATAAGCAAGGTCCGAGGCTCAGATTTGGTGGATGATAAATTCAAGATGAATTTCATTCTCTTATTGACCAATGTCTTGATAGCTACACACAAAAACAGTTTTGTTAACCAGGACTTGTTGCTTTCAAATGTTGTTTTCAATGAGTGTGAACAATATAATTGGTGCTCGTATCTCATTGCACACCTAAAGAAATCAAGATCAGACTGGAACGAAGAAGGTCATTTCACTGGGTCGCTCACATTTCTCATTGTAAGTTAACCATTCTTTTGCCACAATATACATAGATACATAGATACAGTAGCTAAAATAACTACTGTATCTATATAAAGTGAATAAATTTCTATTGTATCTGAATACAGTATCTATTTAGATACTGTATCCATATTGTTAATATACAGTAGCTATTTAGATATTGTATCTAAATACAGTAGCTATTTAGATACAGTGAATAAAGCTATTTGAAATGTGCTCGAATATAACATATTCTTCTTGTTTTATTTTCTTTTTAATAGCTTCTCAATGTTGATCGAGTGGTGCAACAAACTGGTCCAGTAGTTCCAAGACGATATCCATCCTATATTTCATGGACAACAGATTTGTTGGCACAAAGAGAAGGACATGAATTGGAAAACCAACTGATTGGGCATGGAACTCTTCGGGGTGTTGAAATTCAGCCAGATGAAGAACTCATTGACGTAAGAATTCACATTTGGATACACTATGTATTTACTTATTGTTATATTTAACTTAGGTACAGTATGTATCAGATTGTCTTTTTAAGTATTTCACTTAGGTACAATATGTATTTAGAAACTGTATCCAATGTTAATTTTACAAATTACCCTTTGATACACTAACAACATATCTACTGTATATAGGAAAATGACCCAATCAAGACTCTCAAGACTTGTGCTGATGATTTGAAGATTGCATTAGCTAAATATAAAAGCGCACATGTTTTATGTGATGAGAAAGATGAGGAAGTGCAAGAAATCAATACCTCAGTCACACAGCTACTCCAGTCTCATTTTTTGTCTGAAAAAAGTGCTCAAGATGACCCCACCACCACAATTCAATCCCCTCCATCATCACCAACTAATAGAGATTTAGAGGCCATCACAGCTCACTCTCCAACTCGTACAGCCACTCATGATGTAGAGGCCATCACTACTCGTACAACCACAATTCAGTCCTCTCCATCTCAAACTCTTCAATCGGCTGGAAACGAACTACAGGCCATCACAGCTCAATCACCACTACCATCTCCATATAACAGCAACTGTTCAGTGCCCTCCATCTCAAACTCTTCAATTGGGTGGACTAGAGACCATCACAGATCAAACTCTTCAATTGGTTGGAACTTTTGACAGTCAACAAAATGTAACATCTCAAAATCCTCCACAGTCCGACTCTTTTGATGATTCTGTTACATACTCTGATTTAGCTGACCTGTCACAGGAGTTGCGCGAAGAAAAGAAATTGCAAGAATCTACACAGAGGTCCCCAACACAGAGCCTGCAACCAATTCCGTCTGAAGCTACAACTACATTTGAACGCTTAAGTTCTGTGACACCGGAATTTGATAGATTAAGTATAGAGGCACTGGAAAAGTATGAGAAGGAAAGAGCATTGAAAATGGAGTTAAAAGGAAAAAGCATTGAAGCTACAACCACAGTTGATGTTGTTTCAATTGCTGAGCAGGCTGTGAGTTCCATTGGAAAAGAAGATAAAGAAAGAAAGGGAAAGAAAAAGAGAAGTGCGACTACACCAAGTTTTGAATTATTGACACCCTCACAGGAGGACAGTGAATCTCAGGCAGATGAACAAAAGGAGAAACGTAGAACACAGCCCTCGGGTAGTTTGAAATCTCCATACAAGCAACGAGTAATTGACATTGAAGCTGAAGTAACCATTGATGAAATGGCATTGTACAAGTGGATAGAAGAAGGTGAAGCTGATGCAGATACGTAAGTATTTAAATATGTACTTTATTAAATATAATAATCATTGGATACACTATCTAATTAGACACTGTATCTAATTAGATAGTGTATCCAGTTTAAATAGTTTACTTGTATACACTGCATATTTATCAAAGTGTATCCAACTGTAATGTTCTACATTACACTTTGGATACACTTGATAACTATATTTTGCATGCAAAAGCAATTTTCCCAAATGCTAGTGTATCCAAAGTATAAAGTTTTGATAGGAAATGTATTCACATTGTATTTGGATACACTATATATTTGAATAGTGTGTAAAAATAGAATATCTCATCATCCTTTTTTTAAAAATACACTTGGATACACTATATATTTGATTAGTGTATCCAAGTGTTAATGACCCTCATTATACTTAAGATTGCTCTTGTATACAGTTTTTAATTAGATACTGTATCCTACACCGCCATTTCAACACAAAACAAAATGAATTTCAGTTTCGAGCTAATGAGGTTTCAATTTCAATCTAGACATATATGTTACATATTCAATAGCTTTCACATTTTACAACAACTCATTTACTGCTAAATGCTACTATCTCTGTCCCAAAATGTATAAAAATAAATAAATAAAATTAGCTCTTGATATCCATATCATGAAGCACCTTGATAACTTCATTATTTGAATCAAATGACGAAGTAGTGATAAAAAATCATACAAAATTGCACAATTTAATTAACAAATAGTACAAGAAATAGTCACAAACCTGAAGAAAAAATAACCCCAAAGCGTCTATTGTTTGCCTTGTGAAAACGGAGCATTTGATCTTCGCCTTTCTGTGTTTTTTGTTTGGAATTCAAAGAGCAAGAGGGGTGTTTAGGGTTCCACCAATGGTTCCTTTCATGAATACGATCGCAAAGAAATAGCAATCAGAAATCTTAAACAACAAATCAACGGGGTAAATCAAAACCAAACATAAAGCCAATAGAAGAAAAAGAAAAAATAAGAGTTTACCTTTGATATTGGCCTTGCTTCTGCACTCATCTTCCTCAAAATTCTGCCAAACAATATGTGAAAAATGCCTAAACCTAAACCTAGAAAAAAAAAATTAAACCATGAATTTAAATCTATAAACTGATATTGAAATTGCAACCCTCAATTTAAAGACGTGAGAGTATTTACTGGTAATAGAAAGGGATGGAAGCAATGGACTCTGATCGCTATGGAGACGACTATGATTGTCGTAGAGAAATGAGGTGCTGGAGAACAGGGGAAGATGACTGTCGTATACAGAGTTCTCGAGAGAGAAGAGAAGAGAATGAGGGGGAAATAAAAAGACGGGTCGATATATCTCCCAAGTACTCTAGAATGTTCTATTATAACCGGGCAGGAAACACAGTATGTTAAATCACTTCTGTCTTTATATATTTATAGATATTCGGATTTGGCATCTTTACACCGTCAATATATTTATTTATAATACATTGTAACTCATGTTAATAACGCATTTTACTCTTTTCAACACACAATAAGACTAAAATAAACTCAAATTCTATAAAAATCTGACTTAAAACTGGAAAATCGGACTGCACATACCCGTAACGTAATATCCACAAAGAGTGGGAGGGAGGGAGCATCTATATTCTAAAACAATGTCTGTCTATATTGGTAATGGTAATGGTAGGAAGGAAGGAAGGAAGCAATGATTTCACATAATTTATCAGTCATCAGTCAGCTCAGCTGGTGAGGAACACAACCTACATTTCTCTACACTATACTCATACTTCCATCCAAAAATGAATGACCGATATTCTTTTAAATTTTCTCTTAATCAATCAAGAGCAAATTTGAAAAAAAAAAAAAAACTGTCATTCATTTTGGGACCAAAAAAAAAATAAAAATATAGATTATTCATCATCACTTTCATCACTGTAGGATACAAGGCCACCAGATATTATACTACTCCTTGAAATAACATCCGAACACAACTCCTCTTTATTACTACCTTCTTTAGCTCCTCCATTTCCATTTCCATTTCCATTTCCCACCTGCTTTGATGCCTTTTCGGTTTCCACATTAGCTCCAACTTTTGCAATCTCTAAACATCTCTCTGACTTGGTCCATTTTTGCTTTCTTCACTGCTTGTGCTTTTACTTTTATTATCATTCCCAAACTCCCACCTGATTTCTTCTTCTTCCCAATTAATTTTTCTTCCTAATCAAAGGAGTAAGCAAGCAGACAACAAAATAAATTAACTTTTGTAACTAGATGACCAACAAAATCAAAACAATCTTCTTCTTCTTCTCTCTTCTAATTAATTACAATATTAGTATTCAAATCTCAACAGATTAAACATGAAGTAAATGTTCAAATCTCAACAGATTAAACATGAAGTAAATGTTTAAACAAATCGCTCCAACAATTCTGACCCACCCCTTCCAGAGAAAAAGGAAGGCAAAACCCTCGTACAAGACACAGACGTTAAGACACCAGGATCAGGCCTAGCTATCCAAAATCCCATAAATATTAGATAAGACTACCACACACACATAACAATAACCATCCCAACATCATAAGATTGAAATAAGATACACCTTTATGTATGTATCTTGCTATGGGAGATAGAAGGAAGCGACTATTCAATTACTAGTTCCATTCCATCAGTTACTTCGGCAGGAAAAATATTAAGGACCCAGGTAATGTAGGCTCATAAACAACACTTTTTAACACCCTCATTTACAATAATTACAATAATAGATACAAACAAACTGAATGCAATTATAGATGCAAATAAACTGAAAGCAATTATAGATGCAAACAAACCAAATGCAATTATAGATGCAAACCGATTGAAAACCAACCTGTGGAATGGGAATAGTGGTTGTTTCCTTAAGTTCATGTATAATGGCAGATTGTGCCGCCACGGCAGCCTACAGAGTAAAAATAGCATAAATAAGATCAGAGGTTTCATTTAAAAAAAGGGATAACTCCGTTTTTGTTCATCATACTTTGGAGCATGTTTCACTTTTACTATCGAATTTTTTATTTCATTTTTACCATCGTACTTCAAAGAATGGTATCATTTTATAACAAAATTTGAGTATAAATAACAGATTTGGGAATAAAATAACACAACGATGGTAAAAATGATAAAAATAAAGTTTGATGAACAATCGATTGTGTTATTTTATTCCCAAATCTGTATCATGAAAATTAGTTGAGGGGAGTACTCGTATATAGCAACAAAATGCTTTCTTGGACTAAACCAAATACTACTAGTTTCAATATACAGTACAATAGTGTAATTAAGAAGACGACGCATACATGTGAAGTGCAACGAGAGAGGCATAGCAACCATCTGTAATTTTTATCAGTTTCTCGTGCTTTCCTTTCTCCACTATCACTCCTCCTTTCACCACCGCTATTACGTCTACTCCCTTTATATGGTGGACAATCGGTGAGCCACCACCACCGTTGTTCTGTTCCTCATCACCCTCTCCGGCGCCTCTTGTACCACCCTTTCCGACTCTGCATCCAGTGCAGTCGTTGCCTCGTCCAGCAGCAGTATCTTTGGACTCTTCACTGTCGCCCTTGCTATGGCCACTCTCTGTTTCTGACCACCTGACAGTTGCACCCCTCTCTCTCTCCCACCACTGTATCATATCCCTGCATTCATTCATTTGTTTTTCGACTTAGCATGCCATGCCATGCCATGCAATGCATGAAATATATACTCCTACTCCAGTAGAAGAAATGATAATGCATCAACTGTTGCATGATGATATTACTTAACACAATGCATGAAATGAAACAAATTCTATCTCTGAAAGACCTGTTGCAAGCCACTAATGAACTGGTGGGCATTTGCCATTTCTGCAGCAGCTAATATCTCTGCCTCTGTCGCGTCCCCATCCTTTCCATACGCTATGTTGGCCCTGATGGTGTCATTAAACAAGGTTGGTTCTTGGCTCACTAGTCCCATCTGCAGTCTCAGCCATTTTAGTTGAAACTTCTGAATCTCAATTCCATCCAACGTAATGCGTCCAGAATCTGGGTTGTAAAATCTCTGCAACAGTGAGATGACAGTCGATTTTCCACACCCACTTTCTCCAACCAGTGCCACTGTCTGAAATATGTAATACAAGTCATCAGAGCTACATAATACCTTTTATTGCTACCGCAAGGGAATATCAAAATGTAAATATATAAAGGTTAAGTGCGTACCTTGGCACTATGGATAGTCAAAGTAAGATCACGGAAAATATGAACATTTGGCCTAGTAGGGTACTTAAAGCTAATATGTTGAAGTTCAATCTCCCCCTTCAAAGTGTCTAATGTCATCCCAGACTCATCACTGGAGTCTATCTCAGACTTCCTATCAAGTATAGAAAATACAGAAACTGCAGCATCCTTGGCTTTGCTAGAATCAGGGCTAAATGAGCTTGATTGAGAGATTCCTATAGCTGCCATACTCGGAGCAAAGAATACCTGATCATTCAGTTCAGGTCAGAATTTATAAAAGTTGTATTCCATGGTAATAATTTGTATCTGAAGGGGAATTGAATGAGTCACATACAAGGAAAACATTTTTGAATGTTGTTGTGCCACTCTCAACAAGGCGGGCTCCAGCATAAAAACAGAGTGCATAAACTAGAAAGAGCAACGCAAACGATACTCCAAAACCGACACCACTGACCATGCCTTGCCTTATCCCCGTCTTAATGGGATCCTCACACTTTTTTCTGTACAATTCCATCACTTTCTCTTCTGCACAGAAAGGAACAACCGTTCTTATACTCCCCACTGCATCTGTTGCTACTTGGCTTGCCTCCTCATACTTCATCTGCAACCATATACATATATATATGCACATATAGAGATTCAAGTAATGAATTTCATTTATTAATCTGAGAGAAAACGATATAACCAGCTTTATAATTTTAAGATTATTGTTGTTTTGATAAACCCCAAAAACTTGTTTACTGTCCTCTTTTTAATCAGAAATCAGAGTTGGCTTAAACATAAATAAGAGAGATTGTGGAACACACAAACCTTTGCATCCGCACTGAAGCCTTGCAAAATTTTAATCTGAACATATCCATTTGCACCTATGAGAGGAAGCAAGGCAAGGACTATAAGAGCCAATTGCCAACATGCTGAAAAAGCAATGGCCAAACCAGCAACAGCTGAGGCAGAGTCCTGAACAATCTGAGCAAGTGCGTCTCCAACTAACCCACGCATGCTGGCTGCATCAGCAGAGAGCCTCGCACCAATTGCTCCACTTGAGTGCTCGGCCTCATCAAACCAACCAACCGCCATATGAATTGCCTTCTCAAAGCACATTGATCGAATCCGTCTTATTAACTTAGATCCAGCCACAGCAAAAAAATACGACCGCGCAGGAAAAGCTAAAAGTGATACCGCTCCAAGCGCTATAAACATTAGTGCCCAAAATCTAGAATCCTGCTTTAGTACCTTAGGTGGCTCGTAGAATGTTTTGATCATGCTAGAAAGAAGTAAACCAAAAACAGGCATAACCGCACCATTTATTATAGCAGCTATAGCCCCGAGTATCAGCACTGGTATCTCTGGCTTGTTTAGAGAAATCAGGCGCCTGAGTGAAACTCTTTCAGGCTTTTCTGAAGTTTTCTTGCCTGTTGCTTCGGGTTCTGTTGATTCAGTTGTTGGGGCACCGACTCCTGTGGGCAAAACAAATGAGACGGAGAACGAGTGGCGGCTACTGTTTCCTACTCCAGATGATTCCCAGCTTAAAGAACAATGGTATGATGTTCGTTGACTTGACTGCCTTTGGATTTCAACAGAACCTTCCCTGGTCATCTGCACCCTGTCTTCTCGGATCACTGTTCATTTCTTGCAGTCATATAAGTTGAGCGTATGCTCCTTCCTGATCCTTGAGTAGTTCCACATGTGAACCTGAGGTGATTGAAAAACATAGGATATTGACACTTCTAGTTGTATGAGTGAACACCAAATACAGCTCCATGATGACAAATAATTATGGGTATTAGTCACAAAACGTTCACAAAAACCTATTCAAATATATTCCAAAATGAAGAGTTACAGATGGCATGCAGGAAAAAAAATCATACTACCTCTTCCCCAGAATATGTCGCAACTTTGACCAATATTTAAAGATGTGAAACATACCTTTCTCAACCATCTTTCCGCAGCATTCCTCACTGTGCTCAAACGATGTGCAACAATGACAGTTGTACGGTTGCCCATAATCCTGTCAAGTGCCTCCTGTACAACTCTTTCAGATTCTGCATCAAGTGCACTGGTTGCTTCATCCAGGAGGAGAATCCGTGGATCCTTTAGAATTGCCCTGGCTATGGCGATTCTTTGCTTCTGACCTCCAGAAAGCTGAGTGCCATGCTCACCAACCATGGTATCTAGTCCCTGTTTCCATACAAATAATCTAAGTCAGAATTAGCGTGTTCATGATAAACCACAACTGTAACAAACTAGGGTAAAGCCAGTGTTCAGGAACCTGGGGTAGTTTATCGATGAATTTAGCTGCATTTGCCAGCTCAGTTGCTACTCTGATTTCCTCAACAGTTGCACCATCTTTCCCATATCCACAATTTTCCTTAATGCTGGATGCAAACAGTACTGGCTCTTGGCTAACAAGACCTATCTTCTTCCTAATCCAATTAAGCTGGAATTCTTTGAGATTAATTCCATCAATAAGAACTTGTCCAGCTTGAGGATCGTAAAACCTCTCAATGAGACTGATTACTGTTGATTTTCCACTTCCGCTTTGCCCAACCAAAGCAGCGGTGGTGCCACTAGAAATTAACAGAGAGAATCCGTTAAATATTTGCTCTTCTGGCCTGGCTGGATAGCTGAAATAGGCATCCTTAAGCTCTATATCTCCACGAATGTCGACCAGTACTTTTCCCGTGGTGTCGCATGAATCTATGTCTGGTTTCCTGTTTATAGTCTCAAACATCTTGAACGCTGAGTCTGACCTGCAGCAAATGCAGACAGGCAAGGAGGAGATGCCTGCCCCAGAGACCTGCAAAGCGATAAAGTTTGACGATCAGGGCTCTCTAAACTTGAAAGAAACGAGTGAAAACAAGCAAAGCAAAGAAGAACTCACATGGAACCAGTTAAGACGGCAACAATAATGGTGAGCACATCACCCCCATTATAAACTTTTTCAAGTATCATTTTTCCACCAAACCAGACAGCCAAACCATAACTGCAGAATATTATAAAAAAGACGGTTCCAAGACCAATGCCAGCAGCCAAGCCTTCGTGAACACTTGACCTGTAAGCTTGAACAAGGGACTTATTGTAGTTTGCAACAGCTTTTTTCTCCCCGGTAAATGATGCAACCTAGAAATGGGAATGAATGCCAGAGTTGATGGACAGACTATCTCAGAAGAAAAGGTTAATTAGCAGGAATATGAGATATTACCGTCCTGATTGAGCCAATTGTCTGTTCAACGACATTTGCTGCTTTGGCATAAGCAGCCTGGCCTTGGGATGCCATTCTGGTTATGAAAAGTGAAATGGCCCCACCAGATAGCACCAGAAGAGGGATAACGGATAACATGACAAGTGTAAGGAGCCAACCTGTAATGAAGGCTACCACAAAGCCTCCCAAAAATGTTACCACCAGTTGTAGGAATTTCCCAACCTGCAGCAAGACTAGCGCTTTTAAAACCTTAAATTCAAAGGTAATGCCGTTTGACTAGGAACATAGGTACCTTCTCGCCCATGGCCTCTTGTATGAGAACAGTATCACCAGACATCCTGCCAACAACTTCTCCGGTATTGGTTTCCTTATCGAAGAAAGACACATCTTGTCTCAAGATTGTTTTCAGGTATAAATTTCTTATCCGTGCAGCCTGTTTTTCTCCCGTAATCATCCAACAAGACACCTCTAATTAAAAAATATGCATAAGCGAGAAGATGCAATGAATGACTGTTTTATTCGACCAATTGATTAATTCTTTTGGACAGAATCAGAACAATAATGATGTTGTCCGTCAGGTTTCCAAGGTAAAGCCTTATAGCAGCATATCTTTGACCCAAATAAATTAATGCCTCAGTCATTCACGTGGTAGTTCACGAAATACAAAATTCAAAATTGTTTCTTCTTGGTGTTCATTGTGTCTACTGCAGAAAAAACTGCACCACCTTTACTGCATATGTGCGAACATAAATATACGCTTTTCTTTTTTTGGGTGCACACATAGATATACTGATATAGTGATATACAACAATACTGCTAGTTACTAAGAAAGACATATTGTCATCTGCATATTACAGTGCAGTCGATGAGAATAACTACATTTGCTATTTGAGTTTATCATTAGTGTTAAGTTTGTTAAACTCCGTCCACATAAAAGCTCTAATAACTATTAGACTATTTGAGTAAAATTTTGTAGACACCATTCCCCTTCAACATTTCAGTTTATAGACCGAGCATCCAGTGAATCATTTTAGTTGCTTCAGACAAAAGCTTAAACAGGAGTGCTAGGATAATTACAAACTTGATCTCAAGAAATAAACATAGAAAAAACAAAAGCGATAGTGACCTATCTTCTCTATGAGGTAGAAGTTCACTAAAAGCATAGAAAATAATTAAGTTAGAAACATTGTTTTTGGAGCAAAAGTAGAGATAACAAAGGGGTGACAAAATGGGGAGCTCCACCAAAACACCAGTCCAGTCCATATCTGTAGAAGTGGCTGCAGATTTACTAATAATGTTATATTTTGCAATAACAAAGAAAAAAACTAGTAGTAGTAGCAACTAAGTAACTTTTACTACTTAATATCACACCAATCTACCCGAATATGCATAACACAATAATCGGTCTCTATCGTCTTCAAGCCTTCACCAATAGCAATCTCCTTAGCAGCACAACATAACAATCTCTGAGCAGACACTCCAGATGATATGTCTACATTCACAATAAGAGAGCAGCCCCATGGCACCACAACCAAAGACCTTGAAAGCGGTATTGACCCATCAGCATTGCATTCTACTGCATCCTCTTCATTCCTCTTGAACAACGCAATCCGATAAAACTCTTTGTGATAGGGCGTTGAGTAGTCATACATGTCATACTCAGTCATAAGGCTCCCATAAACCTTGCTCATAGTAATGAATTCCTTCTTGAAGTTTACACTTACCTTGATGTTAGCTTTAACTGCTTCTTCAAAAACAGAATAATGTACTGCTGCAAATCCGTTGGGACCTTGGATAACAGAACACATCTGCTTGTCAAGGTTAAGATCATATTCAAGAGCCATACGATTCCACGCAACATAACCTTTGATGGCTAAACGGTCATTCACATCCTTTATGTCAAATTTCATTATGAAAGCCGCAGTGTCCTCATAACCCCTAGACCCATCTGGTATTGGTATACACTTCATATTTTCTGATAATCTTAAGGGATTCTTCTCATCTCTGTTCATCAGATAGCAAATTCTACTTCTAGATGAAATTTCAATAGAACCGTAGATTTGCACCGTCGCCTCGGACTCTAAATGTTTTTTTGCATATAAATACAGAGAATATCTCCACAGCTTTAGACGACCACAGCTTATCCTTATGAGAACGCAGAGCCCTAGAAGATTGAAAAAAAATTACAAATTTCAATATTCAAACACATTAAGTCACAGACCTTGACATACATATGTAACAACATCTCAATATTAATTCAAGGCTAGAAGCCATATTAGTGTTTTTGTATGAATTTAGTGTTTGTGTATGGATAAATCATATAGTTAATGATTACCAAGAAGTGGGATTTCTAGTTGTGGTCTTTGTTCGAGAAATATGGCTTCTAGCCTTGAATTAATATTGAGATGTTGCATGAGCTTGTCTTGTGACCTAGTAGATGCTCAAATCCTTTTATGAATTGGTTTGAATGCTGAACTAGGATATGCATCAAAGTGAGTGTGAAGCTGCTCTGTGAGAGTTGAAATTATGTTGTTACATATGTATGTCAAGGTCTGTGACTTAATGTGTTTGAATATTGAAATTTGTAATTTTTTCTTCAATCTTCTAGGGCTCTGCGTTCTCATAAGGATAAGCTGTGGTCGTCTAAAGCTGTGGAGATATTCTCTGTATTTATATGTAAAAAACATTTAGAGTCAGAGGCGACGGTGCAAATCTACGGTTCTATTGAAATTTCATCTAGAAGTAGAATTTGCTATCTGATGAACAGAGATGAGAAGAATCCCTTAAGATTATCAGAAAATATGAAGTGTATACCAATACCAGATGGGTCTAGGGGTTATGAGGACACTGCGGCTTTCATAATGAAATTTGACATAAAGGATGTGAATGACCGTTTAGCCATCAAAGGTTATGTTGCGTGGAATCGTATGGCTCTTGAATATGATCTTAACCTTGACAAGCAGATGTGTTCTGTTATCCAAGGTCCCAACGGATTTGCAGCAGTACAATATTCTGTTTTTGAAGAAGCAGTTAAAGCTAACATCAAGGTAAGTGTAAACTTCAAGAAGGAATTCATTACTATGAGCAAGGTTTATGGGAGCCTTATGACTGAGTATGACATGTATGACTACTCAACGCCCTATCACAAAGAGTTTTATCGGATTGCGTTGTTCAAGAGGAATGAAGAGGATGCAGTAGAATGCAATGCTGATGGGTCAATACCGCTTTCAAGGTCTTTGGTTGTGGTGACATGGGGCTGCTCTCTTATTGTGAATGTAGACATATCATCTGGAGTGTCTGCTCAGAGATTGTTATGTTGTGCTGCTAAGGAGATTGCTATTGGTGAAGGCTTGAAGACGATAGAGACCGATGATTGTGTTATGCATATTCGGGTAGATTGGTGTGATATTAAGTAGTAAAAGTTACTTAGTTGCTACTACTACTAGTTTTTTTCTTTGTTATTGCAAAATATAACATTATTAGTAAATCTGCAGCCACTTCTACAGATATGGGTGGGTGGTGTTTTGGTGGAGCTCCCCATTTTGTCACCCCTTTGTTATCTCTACTTTTGCTCCAAAAACAATGTTTCTAACTTAATTATTTTCTATGCTTTTAGTGAACTTTTACCTCATAGAGAAGATAGGTCACTATCGCTTTTGTTTTTTCTATGTTTATTTCTTGAGATCAAGTTTGTAATTATCCTAGCACTCCTGTTTAAGCTTTTGACTGAAGCAACTAAAATGATTCACTGGATGCTCGGTCTATAAACTGAAATGTTGAAGGGGAATGGTGTCTACAAAATTTTACTCAAATAGTCTAATAGTTATTAGAGCTTTTATGTGGACGGAGCTTAACAAACTTAACCCTAATGATAAACTCAAATAGCAAATGTAGTTATTCTCATCGACTGCACTGTAATATGCAGATGACAATATGTCTTTCTTAGTAACTAGCAGTATTGTTGTATATCACTATATCAGTATATCTATGTGTGCACCCAAAAAAAGAAAAGCGTATATTTATGTTCGCACATATGCAGTAAAGGTGGTGCAGTTTTTTCTGCAGTAGACACAATGAACACCAAGAAGAAACAATTTTGAATTTTGTATTTCGTGAACTACCACGTGAATGACTGAGGCATAAATTTATTTGGGTCAAAGATATGCTGCTATAAGGCTTTACCTTGGAAACCTGACGGACAACATCATTATTGTTCTGATTCTGTCCAAAAGAATTAATCAATTGGCCGAATAAAACAGTCATTCATTGCATCTTCTCGCTTATGCATATTTTTTAATTAGAGGTGTCTTGTTGGATGATTACGGGAGAAAGGCAGGCTGCACGGATCAGAAATCTATACCTGAAAACAATCTTGAGACAAGATGTGTCTTTCTTCGATAAGGAAACCAATACCGGAGAAGTTGTTGGCGGGTGTACGGTGATCTTGTTCTCATACTGAGGCCGTAGGCGAGAAGGTACCTATGTTCCTAGTCAAACGGCATTACCTTTGAATTTAAGGTTTTAAAAGCGCTAGTCTTCTTTGCGAGTTGGGAAATTCCTACAACTGGTGGTAACATTTTTGGGAGGCTTTGTGGTAGCCTTCATTACAGGTTGGCTCCTTACACTTGTCATGTTATCCGTTATCCCTCTTCTGGTGTCTTGTTGGATGATTACGGGAGAAAGGCAGGCTGCACGGATAAGAAATCTATACCTGAAAACAATCTTGAGACAAGATGTGTCTTTCTTCGATAAGGAAACCAATACCGGAGAAGTTGTTGGCAGGATGTCTGGTGATACTGTTCTCATCTGAGGCCATGGGCGAGAAGGTACCTATGTTCCTAGTCAAACGGCATTACCTTTGAATTTAAGGTTTTAAAAGCGCTAGTCTTGCTGCAGGTTGGGAAATTCCTACAACTGGTGGTAACATTTTTGGGAGGCTTTGTGGTAGCCTTCATTACAGGTTGGCTCCTTACACTTGTCATGTTATCCGTTATCCCTCTTCTGGTGCTATCTGGTGGGGCCATTTCACTTTTTATAACCAGAATGGCATCCCAAGGCCAGGCTGCTTATGCCAAAGCAGCAAATGTCGTTGAACAGACAATTGGCTCAATCAGGACGGTAATATCTCATATTCCTGCTAATTAACCTTTTCTTCTGAGATAGTCTGTCCATCAACTCTGGCATTCATTCCCATTTCTAGGTTGCATCATTTGTAAAGAATTAGAAGCCTTAGCTTTTGTTTATTCACAATGGTTCAATATATAGTTACAATTGGAGAGTCCTAATTGTACAAGGATTATGAGATCCTATCTATACATGGAAGAGATGTTTTCCTAATCTATGTATGGAACAATATTTATCAATTGCAAGAAGTAAATGTAGATTAGGAAACAATTGTAATTAGGAAACAAATCAAGGCTGCAAACTGAATGCTGAGGAAGCTGCTGGAGCGTGAGGCGGGCGCCCTAAGCAGGACGAGGCGGGCGCCTGGCAACCTGAGAGTTGGGCCGAGGTATGGTGCAAATGAGGCGGCCGCTTGATGATATTTGAGGCGTGCGCCTCATGGGCCGTGGCTGCGTGCTTGGTTCCTTCAGAGTGAGGCGGCCACATGGAATAGGATGAGGCGGATCCTCCGTTGTTTGTTTGTCCCTTGGAGCTTCATCCTTAACACGCCCCCGCAAGATGGACGATCCGTAGAGAAGACCAATCTTGGAGAGAAGAAGTTGAAAGCGTATGCGCGACAGTGGCTTTGTAAGAATATCTGCAAGTTGATCCGAACCGGCAATGTGTTGAACTCGAAGAGAGCCGGCCTGAATTTGCTCACGAACAAAATGAAATGAGAGAGCCACGTGTTTCATGCGAGAGTGAAATACCGGATGAGAAGAGTAGGTGGTGGCACCAAGGTTGTCACAGTAGATCACAGGTGTAGCAAGTGATGGAAAACCAAGCTCAGTAGTGAGTAAGTTCCCAACCCAAGTAAGTTCGGCTGCGGTGTCGGCGATAGCCGGAGTCGGCTTCGTGAGTCGATCTAGCAAGAGAACGTTGTTTTCGGGAAGACGAATGGCCGGGTTCTTACCCAGTAGACAAGTAAGCCGAGAAGTGGATACGAAATCATCTTTGTCTCAGCCAATCAGATCACGAGAATGCATGAATAGAGGAGGAGACTTCGCAAATCGAAGACCAAGATGCGTAGTGCCGTGAAGATAGCGTAGAAGACGCTTGTGCGGCCAGTGAGAGGATTGTGGATTCTGCGTGAGCTACGCAAGCTTGTTGACCGAGAAGGCGATGTCGGGTCGAGTGAATGATAAATCTTGAAATCCGCAGCAAATAGCACGGTAGGAAGTGGGGTCAACAGTGGAGTGGTAGTAGATCGAGTGAGGGGAGGAGATGTTACCGTAGGAGTGGGGAGTGGCTTGCGGTCAATCATTTTGTGACGGGTGAGGAGGTCGTGGATATATTTGGTTTGGGAGAGGAAGAGCAGTGATGGTTAGGGACGACTTGACTCCCAAGAAGTAGGGACAAGGGCGAGGTCTTTGAGGAGAACCGGTTGGATAGGTTGGAGATGAATGGTGAAGGTGAGATGGGGAGGGGCGGTGGCAAATGATATCATCTACATGAAACAGTAGGTAAATTGGGGATGGAGATTTGTTGAAGATAAATAGAGAGGGATCGGCTAAGGAGGGTTGGAAGCCATATGTGGTGAGGTAGGTTTTGAGTTCTTGAAACCATGCTCGGGGAGCTTGTTTGAGGTCGTAGATTGCTTTTGACAAGCGTACAGCAAAGGATGGGTTGGTGGGGTCTTGAGCCGGGGTTGTGTCATAAAACGGTTTCGGTGAGAGTGCCTTAAAGGAAGGCATTGTTGACATCGAGTTGGCGAAGGGCGATGGTTGGTTGTGCGAGAGAGGAGTAGCCGGACTGTGGCTGGTTAGACAACGGGGCTAAAGGTTTCGGTGTAGTCAATATCGGGTTGTTGGTAAAAACCTTTGGCTACAAGTCGGGCTTTATATTTCTGAATGGTGTTGTCGGGGTTGTATTTGACTCGGAAGACCCACTTGCATCCGACAATGTTATGGGCTGAAGTAGGTGGAACCAAGGACCAAGTGTTGCTGAGGGTGAGGGCTTGGAATTCTTCAATCATGGCATTGCGCCAATGAGGAGGGATAGGTTGGCATACTTGGGATTGGGTTTGGTGATGCCATGGGAAAGTCTAGTGGTGATGGTACGGGTGGGAGGTGGAGGGGATGGTGGGTTGGGAGTGGGTGGTGTGGTGTCGAGTTGAGTTGGGGTAGGGGTTCATTAGGGGTGGGATTGGGAGTGGGATGAGAGGTGGGGAGGGGGTGGGGGTGGCGGAGGGTTGGGGTTGGGGGTTGGGATGGAAGGTGGTAGTGTTTAAGATGGGGAGAAAAAGTGTGTGCCATTCGGAGGAGGGGAGAGGAAGAAGTGGGGGATGAGGTGGTGAGGAGTTGTAGGGGAAAGTGTTCTCAGCAAGCGGACATGGCGGGAGGTGTAGACACGATGGGAGAGTAGGGTCAGCGGTGATACGCGCTTTGCGTGGGTGAGTAGCAGACGAAGATCTGAGGGTGGATTTTGGTTCAAGTTTGTGGGTGGTGTATGGGCGAAGCCGTGGATAGCAAAGCGACAAAACTACGTAGCTTGGTGTAGTTTGGAGGAGCAAAAGGCGAAAGTAGGGAATCATTGTTTAGGGTGGGGGTGGGTAATGTTTATGAGGTATGTGGCGGTGGTGAGAGCGTAGGGCGAAGGGTGAGGGTAGGTTGGCGTGGGAGAGGAGAGTGAGGCCGGTTTCAACAATGTGGCGGTGACGACGTTCGGCGTACCCGTTGTGTTCGGGAGTGTGAGGGTGTGGTGAGGTGGGTGATACCGTTTTGACAATTGGGTGTGAGTTTAAGGTATTCACCCCCGTTGTCGGATAGATTTGTATGATGGGACGTTTGAAGTATTTTTCGACTAAAGCTTTGAAGCGGAGGAAGGTGTTGTAGGTGTCGGATTTGTGTTTGAGAGGGTAAAACCAAATATATTTGGTGAAGTGATCGACAAAGATGACATAGTATTTGAAGTTGTCAAGTGAGTGAATTGGAGACATCCATACATCCGAAAAAATAAGATCAAGAGGAGCATGTGAGACAATAGTAGAAGATCTGGCGGCTTGTGACTTTTATTAATAAAGCAGGAATTACAAGGAGGTAAGCTAGAGGGAGTAGATAAACTGAATTTGCTACGTAAAAGACTAAGAACGGGGGAAGAGGGATGTCCTAATCTATGATGCCACAGCTGCGAGGAGAGAGAGCTTGAATGGGCGGAGGGTGCCAAATGTAGATGCCATCCTCAAGGTTTCCATGGATAAGAGTTTGACTCGTGGCTTTGTCCTTGATAAGAAAAGAAGAGTGAGAATCCAATGATGGCATTGTTGTCACGACAAAATTGAGACACAGATAGAATATTGCGAGTAATGAGAGGGACATGTAAGATATTATTAAATTTAAGAAGAGAGAAGGATGTGGGGAGAGAGAAGGAACCTATATGAGAGATTGGAAGAGAAGAACCATCGCCGATGATGACGTCGTCACTGCCATTGTAGGGTGTGTGAAGGGCAAGATTGGAGAGGTCATTGGTGATGTGGTTGGTTGCGCCACTATCGACAAGCCAAGGAGGGGGAGGTGGGTTGGGATGGGATGGGATGCGGTGTGGGCTTGGGGGTTAGGATTTGGATTTCTGTTTTGGCGATGAAGGGGGGGAAAGTTGACGGCGGGGTAGTCGCGTTTGAATTGGCGACATTGGGAGATAACATGTCCAATGTTGCGACAGTATTGACACTTGCCGTTAAAAGGGCGAGGGGAGGAGGACGAGTTGTGGGATGGAGAGGAATTGGTGTTGCGGTAGGAATTACGGTTAGGCGAAGGGTGGGTGTGGGCGGTAAAGGCGGTGGTGGGAAGAGGAGAGGTGGCCTTGGATTGTTTGAGGGTGAGTTCATGTTGGATGAGTTTTTCGTGTAGGGCTTCAAAGGAGATAGGGTTGTCTCGGGCTCGGGTGGAGTCAATGACGGGTTTGAAGGTTTCATAGTCAAGCCTTTGAGGATAGTGTAGATTATGTCCTCTGAATCCATGGGTTTTCCTAGAATGGCAAGTTTGTCGGTGTAGGTTTTGACGGCATTCATGTAGTCGGAGATGGATAGTTGATTTTTGGTGAGGTTTGCAAGGTTATCTTTGATTTGAAGTATGTGGCCACGAGAGGGGTTGGCATAGGTGGTTTTGAGGATGGTCCAAGCTTCATGAGAGGTTTTGGCTTGATGAACAAGGGGAGCAATGGCGGGGTCTAGGGTTCCTATGAGGGCTCTAGGATGAGGCGATCTTAGCGAGACCAAGTAATGGCCGCCGGATTAGGAATGGTGGTGTTGGTGGGCCGGTTTGGCCGGTTCGTCATCCGTTTCAACGGTGGTGGGAGTGGTGATGATGGTGTTATCATCGGGTTTTGGGTGGGTGCCATCGGACGAATTTGAGGTCGAGGCGAATAGGATGGAGGTAATTTGAGATGCCCGTATGAGATAGGTTAGAGGGGTGAGGGTGCGACGGTAGAGAGGTTGACCAAGAAAAGTGATTGGTCGGGTTGGGCAGCGTTTGGAATGGTGGAGGGAGCTCCGGCCATTGCCAAGGTGGGGTGGGGCTGCCGAGTTTTTGACAGGGGTTTTGGGGGTTGAGAGGCTTTGAATCTTACAGCTCTGATACCATGTAAAGAATTAGAAGCCTTAGCTTTTGTTTATTCACAATGGTTCAATATATAGTTACAATTGGAGAGTCCTAATTGTACAAGGATTATGAGATCCTATCTATACATGAAAGAGATGTTTTCCTAATCTATGTATGGAACAATATTTACCAATTGCAAGAAGTAAATGTAGATTAGGAAACAATTGTAATCAGGAAACAAATCAAGGCTGCAAACTGAATGCTGAGGAAGCTGCTGGAGCGTGAGGCGGGCGCCCTAAGCAGGACGAGGCGGGCGCCTGGCAACCCGAGAGTTGGGCCGAGGTATGGTGCAAATGAGGCGGCCGCTTGATGATCTTTGAGGCGTGCGCCTCTGTATGTACGCTCGCCGAAATTTTTTAGAAAAAATTAGGAGTCGCCACGCCGTTTTAAAGGAAAACATTGAAAACCTTTTAATATTGAGAAAATGGGTTCGGGGGTCAGATTACGTGTTGGGAAGAACGTTTGGCGTTCACCCAACACGCCTCGTCCGTAGACGAGTCTTTCTATGTTCAACATTCAATTTATTCATAAGTGTGTGCGATTGTGTGAGACAAAATGTGATAAAATGCATTTTTGATGCTTTATTTCATAGATCAAATGTGCATTATCAAGAGAATAGATGTAGCATTCAGAGAATAGATGTAGCATTCAATAACATGACTGACCAAATGTGCATTATCAAGAGAATAGATGTAGCATTCAGAGATTAAAACCAAACATGTTCAAACAATGGTATGGACAGAGCATATGAATCAGAACATGACCAACGTGAACAGAAAACCTGATAAAGTCTGAGGTTCCACCTTAAAACCAATTGGTGTTAAGGGGAGTAGCCCAGGATCCTTATATGCTAGAGACAGGTCTTGTTTATTCCCGATGTGGGATAATGTTCTCTTACACGCCCCCTCACGTGTAGCCGGGCTTTGCCAAAGGCTTACAACGTGGACTGGATGGTGGGTGGCGCGGAGGGTTCATCGTGGGCCGTTAGGCCTGCACGTGTAATGGACCAGCTCTGATACCATGATAAAGTCTGAGGTTCCACCTTAAAACCAATTGGTGTTAAGGGGAGTAGCCCAGGATCCTTATATGCTAGAGACAGGTCTTGTTTATTCCCGATGTGGGATAATGTTCTCTTACAAAACCAAGATAAATCCATTCTACTTGCAGATTAACAGATCCCAGATGATGAACATGGCAATGGCATAAAATGCATAATCAGGAGAGAGAGATTCAGAGATTACCCTTGGAGTATCCACACTCGCTATACCACGTCGGTATAGGGAGTCTTTGAAGCAGCTTCGGAAGTCAGATTTAAGCCTCAGATTGAGAGCTACTTGGAAATCCCAAACGTACGTGCGTGGTGGTAAATTGAACAGAGACAAAGGTATAGGGCCATGGCCGGAGAAATGGTTTGGTAAGAGAGATGGTGAGGACCGATTAGAGAGAGAAGGTGAGGACCTCTGGTTTTGCGTTTAGTGAGAGAGAGGAGAGAGAAACTGACTTTGCGTCTTGAGAGAGAAAGAGTGTGAGCGTGAGAGGTGTTGTGGTTAGGAGATTGGTGATGGTTGTGGCCGGAGAAGACGATTTAGGGAGTAAAAATAGTGAGGATCGCCGGCGGTAGACACCGGTTTGGGTGCAGAGAGGGGCTCGGCCGGCAAATGGGTTTAGGACCGGGGAGAAGGCAATCGGTTTTGGGGGTGGGTTTAGAGAGAAATCGGGTGAAGGAGACGAACTAGGGAGCAAAAATGGTGAGGATCGCCATTTTTATAGCTCTTGCGTTTAGAGAGAGAGGTTGTGGATTGCTGAGAGAGAGAATGAGCCGTGTCTGTTTTGAGAGAGAAAGCGGGCGTTTAGCTTTGGCCGGAATTTAGTAGTGAGGTCGACAAATTGGGAACGCCATTTGCGTCTGTAGAGAGAGAGCGCTTGGTTAGGCCATTTTAGCGTTTAGAGAGAGAAAGGTCTCTGGAAACCGGTTAGAGAGAGAGAGAGTGGCCTCTCTGTTGCTTGCTCTGTTGTGTTGTTCTTGGTGGAGAAGAAGATTATTGTTGGTGGAGAAGAGGACCGGTGAGGAACGGTGGTCTGGGGCGGCCTTGGATTGCCGGTGAAGGACGAAGAAGACGATCGGGGAAGGGGGGTGTTCCCTCTGTAATTCCGGCTAGAGAGAGAGCCTAGTGAGAGAGAGAGAATGCGTTTTGCTTAGTGAGAAAGGAACTGAGAGTTTTTTTTTCTTTTCGTGTCCCCCCCTTTTGTAAATGGGATAAAATCCCTTATTTATAATTGTTTTGGAATTAGTTCCTTCTAGAAACGTGTCAAGTGGCAAAATCTGGATCTTTACTTAAACCTTAAAGGTTCAAATTGAATAATTTTTTATAGGTTCTTCCGTAGCGAGAGACTTATAAAAAGTTCTCGAAAGTCTCGAAATGAACAGAAAATTTACCAAAACGCTCCCTAGCCCACTTTTATTGAGTAAAAGGTACTTTTATTGGGTCGCGAGTTCGGATCGGGGTACTCACAGTGCCCCTCGGCGACGTCGCTTTCATGGGAAGTGGGGTCGTCGATAAAAATGAGAATCCCGAGCCGGACACGAACGGCGGGGAAAAAGATGACCAAGATGGTCGAATGGCTGGACCTAGTGATAGGCTACCTACGTATCCTTAAGAGGAATCAAGTCAGTCGTAGTTCGGGTCTATTGACTATCTTCAGTCGTTGACCCTAGAGTGACTATTTTAAGGCGTCAACCTGGCGAGCGAGTTCTGCAGTCGATTGCCGGAAGAAACTCTGCTGGGGATAAGAGATGATCATTTTGGTCTGATGGCTAGAATGGTATATCCGCTCTGCTGGGGATAGAATGACCATTTTTGGTCTGATGGCTGAAGTTGTATATCCGCTCTGCTGGGGATAGAATGACCATTTTGGTCTGATGGTTGAACCTAATGATAGGCTACCTACGTATCCTTAAGAGGAATTAAGCCAGTCGTAGTTCGGGTCTTTGACCCTGGAGCGACTATTTTGAGACGTCAACCTGGAGATGATGGCGTTTAAGGTGCCTCAGACCTTAAAGATGATGGCGTTTTAGGTGCCTCGGACCTTTGGTGATGATGGCGTTTTAGGTGCCTCAAACCTTGATGATGATGGCGTTTTAGGTGCCTCAGACCTTGATGATGATGGCGTTTTAGGTGCCTCGGACCTTGATGATGGCGTTTTAGGTGCCTCGGACCTCGATGATGATGGCGTTTTAGGTGCTTCGGACCTTGATGATGGCGTTTTAGGTGCCTCGGACCTTGGTGATGGCGTTTTAGGTGCCTCGAACCTTGGTTTGAAATGATTTCTCTTGGGAAAGATGGTCTTTTGATGGACTTCAATTGAAGGGATCGGTCTTACGTCTGCTGCCGAGGGAAAGGATGACCGTTTTGGTCGAGTGGCTGGAGTTGTATATCCGCTCTGCTGGGGATAGGAATGACCATTTTCGGTCTGATGGCTAGAGTTGTATATCCGCTCTGCTGGGGATAGGAATGACCATTTTTGGTCTGATGGCTGAACCTAATGATAGGCTACCTACGTATCCTTAAGAGGAATCAAGCCAATCGTAGTTCGGGTCTTTGACCCTGGAGCGACTATTTTGAGGCGTCAACCTAGAGATGATGGCGTTTAAGGTGCCTCAGACCTTAAAGATGATGGCGTTTTAGGTGCCTCGGACCTTTGGTGATGATGGCGTTTTAGGTGCCTCAAACCTTGACGATGGCGTTTTAGGTGCCTCAAACCTTGATGATGATGGCGTTTTAGGTGCCTCAAACCTTGATGATGATGGCTTTTTAGGTGCCTCAAACCTCAATGATGATGGCGTTTTAGGTGCCTCGGACCTTGATGGTGATGGCTTTTTAGGTGCCTCGAACCTTGATTTGAAATGTTTTCCCTTAATGGTTTGGGATGGATGGTCCTTCGGTGGACTTTGTCTGCTGCCAAAGGAGAGGGTGACCGTTTTGGTCGGGTGGCTGGACCTATGGTAGGCTACCTACGTATCCTTAAGAGGAATCAAGTCAATCGTAGTTCGAAACGCTGCCGGGGGTTTCGTCGGAGAAAAATCGGGCTTACGTTTTACGGCCGTTGATGATAATGAGGCAAGAAACGGGATTCCGTTGACTTCGCTGGGGATTTTGTTAGCTTTTGCTGGGGAAATCGGACTTACGTTTTACTGCCGTTTGATGATATTGATGAAAGAAACGGGATTCCGTTATCTTTCTCGGAGAAATCGGACTTACGTTTGACTGTCGTTGATGATTTTGATGAAAGAAACGGGATTCCGTTATCTTTCTCGGAGAAATCGGACTTACGTTTGACTGCCGTTTGATTTTGATGAAAGAAACGGGATTCCGTTATCTTTCTCGGAGAAATCGGACTTACGTTTTACTGCCGTTGATGAAATTGATGAAAGAGACGGGATTCCGTTATCTTTCTCGGAAAGATCGGACGTACGTTTTACTGTCGTTGATGATTTTGATGAAAGAAACGAGATTCCGTTAACCTTCTCGAAGAAATCGGACTTACGTTTGACTGCCGAGGAAAAAGGCGACCGTGTTGGTCAAATGGCTGGACTTATGGTAGGCCACCAATGTATCCCGAATGGGAATCTAACCTGTACGTAGTTCGTCAAAGAGGTGACGATAACGAGAGGCCACGGGCTTTGTACCCAAGATTGACTGTATTTGGGAGTCACCCGAGGATTGACTATTTAAGGGAAGTCACCCGACGATTGACTATTTTAGGGAAGTCAGCCGATGATTGACTATTTTAGGGAAGTCGCCCGAGAGATTGACTATTTTAGGGAAGTCGCCCGAGAGATTGACTATTTTAGGGAAGTCGCCCGAGGATTGACTGTATTTGGGAGTCACCCGAGGATTGACTGTATTTGGGAGTCACCCGAGGATTGACTATTTTAGGGAAGTCACCCGACGATTGACTATTTTAGGGAAGTCACCCGATGATTGACTATTTTAGGGAAGTCGCCCGAGAGATTGACTATTTTAGGGAAGTCGCCCGAGAGATTGACTATTTTAGGGAAGTCGCCCGAGGATTGACTGTATTTGGGAGTCACCCGAGGTTTGATGATAATGCTCTTTAGAAAGTAATTGACCAAGATATGCTTTCATACCTGAGTTGTGCTTACCTGTAGCTGCCGGAAGGACTGAGTGTGAGGACCCCGACCCGGAACCTACACGTGTCCCGAGCTGGAGCGTCCTCAAACTAACCCAAAACTCCTAATACTTTAAAAACTTTGATTTAACTTCCAACATAAACACCACCATTTCAAAATAATTCTACTCCTTCCACATTGAATGAAAAATTGACCAACCATGAAAATAATAAACTATTTTAGTTACAAAAGATATCGAATATAATATGGAATTAAAGTTTATGAATACAACCTTTTAAAAGAATTATGCTAACCAACCCCTTTTACCCAATCTAAACATAACCCGACAATTCCCAAAATACCACTTCTAACTCCTTTCCGCCCTTACTTCCGGTCGGTCCACCGTCTCGGAATCTAAAACAAGAAAGGGAGAGGGGGTGAGAATAAATCTCAATGAGCTATTATGGATGCAGCAAGATGCCATACAAGATGCAACACGTAGCATGGTAACACTTAACACATTATTAAAGCGGTAAACACCTTACGTTACCTCATTTTACCTTTTTCCCGTCTGAACAATAAGTCGTACAACGTGGGAGTAAAACTCCACTCTTTGGTGAATTGCCTCCAGCACATTCACCTCTTATAGGTCTCATACCCCGTGAGATCCATATAAGAAAGGATACCTATATTAGAGTATCCAACAATAATCTCGTCCTCCTTACAACGATCGCAACAGCCCTCACGTAAAGCTTTTGGGGTCAATACAAATAAGCAGCACGGCCTCACCCCGTGGCCACAGAGTGGGAAGGGTCACCAGATGATGTACCTTCAATCACTTATCAACAAATCAATACTTGATTGACATCCATCATACCCACCCGAACATAACACGCTCGAAGCACATGATAGTTACTTGAGATAATCCACACAAAACGGGATAATAATATAACAATACCAAATAATCCACAAAGGGGATAAACACCACGGCAACATGGTAAAATATACTCATGTTCAACCAACATCATAATGTAACATTTAAGTAATACACTACGCATAGTATCATCAACAAATATGAATGATAACAAATAAATCCACAATGGAATAACCATACAACTACATGGTAAACATATCCACACATCGGGATAACATAACAACTTGTCAAATATTCCACACTCGGGGAGCCACATAACACTTACCAAATAATCCACAAAGGGGATAAACAATATAGTCACATGGTAAAATAGAATATCTGGAAATGATCATTACATATTTAGTTTATAAAACCAATTCCATTTGAGAGATCACCTAAAAATACTCAATTTGGACTCTTGAACCATCCAATTTCGAGTCCGTATGAATTAACTATGATTTATTCAATTTCCACTCAACTTCTAACGTACAATACTACCCGCTGTAACCAAATCAGATTTTTTGGGACATAAGGATAACTTATTTAGCTATGAAACCATCACATTCAGAAAGTACTCAGAAAAACACCCAATTTAGACCCAAGAACCATCCAATTCCGATTTAATATGATTAAGTTATGACCATCACAAGATTGCTAAACGAATTCTGGTTCGTAATTGAAGTTAGGATTCGGGGTCTTGGGCGATCAAACCTCTTGGGCGACCGCCCAAGAGGGTTTTCAAGGAATTGTGAGTTTCGCCGGCATGGGGCGGCCGTCACCCCCCGGGCGACCGCCCAAGCCTCCCGCGCCCCAAACTTAGGTTTTTAACCCCTTTAACCCTAGTTCTTCCTTCCCTCTACCATTGATTATTCAAGAACACCCAAGAACACCTTCATTTCACCAAATCCCAAACAAACATGTAAACTCCAAAACCAAGTAATATAGATTTAGATTTCTCACCACAAGAATTCCAACCCATCTCATTAACATATTTCAAGTTAAACTCTCTTAATCCAACCAAACACATTTCCTTATACCCTTGATCAACTACTATGAACCAAGACATCATTCTCTAACATTAACCCATTTTCCCAAGCTCCAAGAAGGTTTCCAAGGTATCAAACAACCATTATAAAACAATCACAACATCAAATCATTCATGAAAGCATACAAAGAAGGGAAGTCATAATAACTCACCTTAGGTTTTTTAGAATAAAATGTTGATCTTCTTAGACTTGACTTGTTCCTCTAGATGATCCATCCTCAAAAACACCCTTAGACTTGAATTTGGAGGAGAAATGCCTCGCTTCAAGAAGGAAGGTTGAGAGCTCCCATGGAGATTTTCTTGCTTTCTCTAGGAAGAAGGAGAGTGAATGAAGGAGGGAGAAGGAATGAGGAGGATGAAGGAGAGGGGGCGGATGGAGGGAGTATGGGAAGAGGGAGTAGGGAACACTGGGGGGAATGTTAGGAGGAAGTAGAAATGGCCCCCCTCCACTAAGGCTTTCCACTTAAATAAAATCTCTCCCCCTAATTATTTATTCTACCCATTTTATCCTTCTCTTACCATTTGTCCAATTTCCATTTTTATTATTCCCTAAGTTTCTTTATTTAACAACCAATAAATACTCAAGAGGTTCCAAATTCACTTCTCACCCAATTTATCCTAATTTAAGAATTCTAAAGGCATAATTGAACACATAAAGCTAACATAATTATTAAAAGCATATAATTAAATATTTAAAAATGAGTGCCTAGGGTTGGGGTCGTCACACTGAGGCTACGGCCGATGGTGATGAAGAGTGTTTGGATTGCCGTTCGCGGGACGGTCTTTGTTGGCGATTTGCTGTCTTTGGAGGCATTTGTCGGATAGGACATGAACTTTGCTGTCAGATTGCCATGGAAGATGGATTTTGCTGATGGTTTGGCGACGGGGCTGATGACTTTTTGATTTTGAGAGGGACGGACCCGAGGATTCTTGAGTTGAGGGATGGACCCGATGATTTTTTACTCTGAGGGGTAGACCCGATGGTTCTTTGACTTGAGGGGTGGACCCGAGGATTTTTGGTGAAAGGGGTGGACCCGACGATTTTTGACGAGAGGGGTGGACCCGATGGTTCTTTGATTTGAGGGGTAGACCCGATGCTTTTTGACTCGAGGGATGGACCCGATGATTTTTATAAAAGGGGTGGACCCGATGGTTCTTTGACTTGAGGGGTGGACCCGAAGATTTTTGACTTGAGGGGTGGACCCGAGGATTTTTGGTAAAAGGGGTGGACCCGATGATTTTTTACAAGAGGGATGGACCCAATGATTTTGATAAGAGGGGTGGACCCGATGGTTCTTTTACTTGAGGGATGGTTTGCCGTGCAAGGGACAGTCTTTTGTGGATGATCTTCCGTCCACTCGTGGAGACTCAGATGAAGACGTGCCGATCCGTACAGGACTTGATGAAGGTGCGCCCATGGGAACGGGCTTTTGAACGAAGATTTGCCCATGAGAACGGGCTCTTTGAAGGTCTGCCTATTTGAAGGTCTGCCTATGAGAATGAATTCTGAATAAAGATCTGCCCATGAGAACGGGCTCTTGATGATGAAGTGCCCTTGAGAATGGGCTTTTGGAGATGGTTTGCCCTTGAGAATGGGCTTTTGGAGATGGTTTGCCCTTGAGAATGGGCTTTTGATGATGAGGCTAAAGAGCCCTAATGCTTGGATATTAAAGCAGCTGAAACTCTTTTCGACGAGCATTGCTTGGAGACTGAGGTAGCTGAGGCTCTTTCAGATGATGCTGATAAGTCTTAAGAAGAGACCGATGAAGATGATGAAGGCAGAATATGCTATCTGCAAGATTTGAACTCTTTGTCCAGATTGTGATTTGAGGAGCAATCCCCATTATCAGATTATGATCACCTGACTATTGTACCCTGTGGGGGAAAACACAACACTCTAGGCACTTTGCATTTTATTCGATTATTGAAATTTTGCTTATGCATTATTAATCTTTTGTTGCACAAGTCCATCTCAACTGGGGATGGAAGGGAAGTGAGGTTTTTTGCAAGGCTTGACAAGCGGATATGTATGGAGCAATTATGCCATGATGGATTGTGTATGGGATGAATGTATATAATGGTGTATGGGTTGGACCCTCTCCTATGAGGTGGGGAAATGTATGAGTGATGGTGTATGGATGGTGTAGCCTGGGCAAGTCGGGGATGCTCCCGGGAGTACTGGTGGCAGCAGGTTGATTGTTGCTGATAATAACAAAGGTGTATCGCGCGCCTGAGACGGCAAGCAAAGCATGTGCAGAGAATGATCCCGGCTTTGAAGGGATGACTAGGCGAAGCCCCAGATCTTGATGAGGTGACCATGGCGAAGCCCCAGATCTTGATGAGGTGACCATGGCGAAGCCCCAGTTGATGATGCAAAGCAAACCCGGAGGGAATCTGGTAAAGAGAGACTGAGAGAACAGCTTAACAAAAGCCCCAGCTTGAAGAGATTCAGTGCATCCCTATTGCAGAGAGAGTCATCTTGTGGCCGAGGAGGCGACCCATCGTTTCATACCGCAGTCAATCAGTCGCTGGACAAGACTCGAAAATGTATGTGTGCAGGGGCACATTTTTCGAAGGTGGGAATGGATCCCGAGTTCGTGTATGACACTCTCGCTTTTGGGTTTGACTCTTTTGGGAGAGTATAAGCATCACAAGGTGTGGAAAAGTGTATGAAAGCCCCTGTAGACAGAAAGACAGTGTTTGGCTCTATTTTCCTATGATGTAGAAAGAGAAGACTTGTCGAGACATTTGAAAACTTGTCATATTCGTGATGATCACAAGGCTGCTTAAAACCCTTTATCAATTGTTCGGGTTATTCAAACACTAATCCTGATATGGACAAATATTTTGATTAATCACAAGGAGAAAACCAACTGATATCGAGAATCAAGCTCGGAAGGATGGAAAGTGTATAGGGACGGCCCTTGCGGAGACCGAATTTTCTGAGATTTGTTTGTGATTTCGACCGGATCAATTATGGTTGCCTACGTTCCCTCTATTATGAAGAGCTCAGGTCGCCGTAGTTCGGGCTTATCCCGAATGAAGAGGGAATGAATGTGAAAATTCACGATTTCGAGGACCTTTGAGGATTTTCGGAGAATTGGAGAGTTTAAGAACATGTTTCCTTGGAGTGTCAATGGAAGACACGGATGCGGAGCCCCAGTGGGACATCCACGGCAAGTGTTTGCGGAGGAGAAATGAAATATGCTCACATGAAGTGTCGAAGGGAAGGATTGAATTTGCACAATCTTTGATTGAGGATCATTTGAGCCGAGATGGATTTGGCTCCAATTTAAGCGAGCAATGAAGCATTAATCTGATTTAAACCTCGAATATGTTGGAATGAAATTACTATCCGGTAGGGACTGTAGCTGGGTTTCCGGGCTTCGATCGGCAATCGGGTAATTTTGGAAGTCATGACCTCTTAAAGTGAGAGGTCGGCTGGGCCTTTTGCTGACTGAACCTCTAAAGATGAGAGGTTGGCTTGCAGGGATGTGTTTGGGGAATCTATGGCGGGGAAGATTGATTGCCTCTAAGAATGAGAGGTCAAATTTTGACTTTGGCCAAAGGCGAGGGTAATGGTAATGGGAATATCCTCTAAAAGCGAGAGGATGGCTTGGGATTGATCGAGAAAATGGGAATATCCTCTAAAATCGAGATGATGGCTTGGGATTGATTTAAGGTAAT
This sequence comes from Adenophora triphylla var. japonica, assembly GCA_022495995.1. NCBI lineage: Eukaryota > Viridiplantae > Streptophyta > Magnoliopsida > Asterales > Campanulaceae > Adenophora > Adenophora triphylla. Next base: position 288,930 of record JAFEMH010002471.1, read on the forward strand.
GGGAATATCCTCTAAAATCGAGAGGATGGCTTGGGATTAATTTAAGGTAATGGTGAGAGGAAGTCCAAGCTATCGAGAACTTTTCGCAAACTTGCGAGAATTCAGGCTCCTTTTTGATCATTGGAGAGCTTCTTGAGACGTCGGGGACTTTTTCTGAATTGTGAAGATCAACGGTCCTTCTTTTTTTGAAGTTCTTGCTTGAACTTTTCTCTTTCTTTCTTCTTTTTTTTTTTTTTGCTTGAACTTTTCTCTTTCTTTTTCTTCTTTTTTTTTTGCTTGAACTTTTCTCTTTCTCTTTTTTTTTTTAAAAGCCTCCTGAGACGTTGAGGATTCTTGCTGGATTGTGAGGATTTAAAATCCTTCTTTTGATAACTTGGAAGGCCTCCTGAGAAGTTGAGGATTATCTTTGTCCTTCCTTCACGACTTGAGTATTTTATGCGTCCCTGACTCTCGAAGCTAACTTCTTGGCATTGCTTGGACTTCTCTCAGCAAGGAGCGAAGGTGCCATAAAAGGGTTTCAAAACATGCCGATCTTGAAATAAAAGGGTATTGTTTAGTGAGGGTGAGGTAATGGCTTTCCTATGGGTGAAAGGCTTCAACCGCAATCCTTACCGGATGAACTAAACGAGATTAAGTCTTCATTGCTTGCTTAAGCTTTAAATGAGAAAAGATCTGTGCCAATTCATCGAGCAGCGAGATGATGAGGATGATGAAAGAGATGTGAGCATATGAGATGCAAGATGGGGAGTTGGTAAGCCCCAATTTGAGAAGGATATCAATTGATTTTCTTACTCTGATTAATTTAAATATTAATCATTTCAAAGCATTAGTGGTTGAGCAGCACAAGTGATCATCTAGGATAAAACCATTTCAATTAAATGTAACGCGGGTGTGCAAGTGATGTCTCGAGTCTAGCAAGAAGAGAAACAAAGATTTTTGTCATTGAAAGAAAAGACCGGTCCATCTTGGGCTTGACAGACTTGACGACAACGTAGAGGACACTCTAGAACCTATGACGACGCTGACTGACTGACTTCTCTGTTTTCAGATGGGAGGAACTCCGAGCTTCTGCCGATATCATAAAAAGGATTGGTGGCGACACTGGGATAGGGACCCTTCTCAAGCTTCCCTTCGTCCACGAGCCCTTGAATGACCACCTTCAAAATTTTGCAGTCACTGGTGGTATGACCAGGATATTGGTGATAGAGGCAAAACTTGCTAGCGTCCCGCTTTGGGTTGCGACGAACAGGGCTATAATTCACCAATGGCTGGACAAGTCCTCCGCTTGCTAAGATTTCAAAGAATTCCTCTATAGGCATCCCCACATCATCAAAGCGCTGCTTTTCTCTCTTCTTCTGAATCATCTTTGGTGGCGACTCGGGTGTTGGCACTTTTTGCCGAATGGGGGCCATGGTGGGAATGGAGGACATTTGATTCCAAGGCAGAGTACTAGCAGGCATGTAAGGAGCTGACCCCGGATGTTGCATGGATGATGAGCCAAATCCAAAAGCTAAACTCATCAAAGGCTGAGACTGATATCCCTGAGATTGAGGCTGGCTAGTCGGAAACTGCAGAAAACCATCCTAGCTGAACTGATTTCCGGAGTAAGGGTGCTGATTCCGATACTGGGCGTTACCTTGAAAGTGAGGACCATGGGGCTGACCCTGCTGATACTGAGAACTCGGAAGCACCAAACCTTGACTGTTCGGAAGTTGGGACCCAATTTGGCTTAGAGGCAAGGAAGCATTGGGGATTGGTGGGGAGGTCAAATCAAAACTCATCTGAGGGTTTGACTGCACACCAAGACTCGAAACTTGGGTTGGACGAAAAGTTGGAGCAAGGGATGGAAGGGAGACATTCCTGGTCTCGACATCAAACCTATTGGCTTCGGTAATCTCCTCATAAGTCCCATCAGCACGTCGAATCATGGCAATGCCACGGCTTCTCATTGTTTCCACCAACGTAGAAAGTGATGCCTCTTCTCTAGCTTTAGCGGCTTGAATGAGTAACTGGGCCTCACGCTCTCTAGCTAGAGCAGCTTCCAAATTAGCCCTCATCTCTTCCATGGACAAATCCTGCATGCCTTGCTGAACCATGGCAGATGAACCCTCAAATTGAGTAGTCATACTCTTTTCCGCACTGGGCATCTCTGAAATTGAAACGGATGCAAACTCTGCTGACACTGCAACTGCCTCAAGATGCGAACTAAACGAGCACCGGGAATCGGATCGCGCACCCAACTTTCCTTGACTATGAGAGGAGAGAGCGAATATAAGGCGGAGGATAGAGACTTTGAGATGGTATGGGAGAGGGAGGAGTACGGAAGGAGATGAACTCATGCAACATGCAGTTATTTATTCTCGTTTACTTAAAACGTGTCTTCTTAAACCCTAAGCGGTTGGAAAAGATTGCTCTTCTTTTTCGCAAACTACTCTGGATCCTGGATCAGTGGGCCCCGTCACTACGTCTATAAGACCCTCGTATTCCACCTGTATTTCGACTTCCCAGGGTGGACAGCCCCAGGCGAGGGTCCTATAGGGCAAGCGGGTCCCACCGACCGAAAATGAAAACGATCCTAAAAGTCTGGCGGGTAATCGAGTTTTAACGAACATTCGATGTAAATTACAGACAAAGCTGACGTCAAAAGTCGAGATCATGTCCGAGGGCCTGACAAAAAGTCGGCAAATTGAAATCTTTTCATCATTTAGCAAAGTTATTGTGTTATCGTCCTGGTTGTAGTTTTTTATAACAAAATAACCAATTCTGTGTGGGAGGTTGATGAGTTTGAACTGGATGATGTCCTTGAATTTTGACTGGACCCATGTGATTTGGGCGGGTGAAAGAGCGCCTAAAGTCTCCACCAATCGTTTTGGGCTATTCCTTATTACTGAAACTGGATGGTTGTACTTTGAAAGGGGTGCCACCCTTGGTTTCCTTTCCTTCACAGCTTTCACAACTTTCTGAGCCTTCACAACCTTCTTTACTTTCTTAGCAGACCTTTTTGAACCGCCCGCTTGATTCTCGCATCATCTTGAGTCTTTCTTTTACTTGCCGGCTTTCTCAAAGTAGGAGCTTTCTTTGGATTTTGAGCGGGCTTGTCTGCGAATGTCCCGTAATGTCTCATCATTGTGACTCTCTTCAACAGATTGTATCGATTGATATGAATAAATGTTGATATTAGAGCACTATATACAATATTAATTGGGCACAAAGAGAAAATTAACTACCGTATCCATGTTCAAAGATTATAATTTGATAGACTACATAATATAGATTGTATAAAACAAGAACTTACCATTAGCGGGAATTTTAGAAGAGCTTCTCAAGCTCATCTTTGGTTGTGCAAGAGGTGTTTCGTTGTTGGTGAAGTTGTTTCGATACTTGAAGTCTAGGAGACCGCCTTGGTGAATCCCGAACTGTTTCTAGTGCTTTTCTTTTTTTCTTGGTGGTGTTGGTATTGACATTTCTTCTGTTTGTAGTTGATTTTCAATGGTTGGTCTTTGGTGTGGCTTGTTCGAAATGAAGTATTAATTATTAAATAATACTTGATAAATATCTAGTGTATACAAATGTAATGTTGACACATTACACTTAGACACACAACATACTTATCTAGTGTATTTAAATGTAATGTTGATACATTACACTTGAATACACAACATACTTATCTAGTGTATTCAAATGTAATGTTTATACATTACACTTGTATACACAACATACTTGCCTAGTATATTCAAGTGTAATGTTGACACATTACACTTTGGATACAGTATAGTTATCTAGTGTATTTATATAATACTTGATAAATATCTAGTGTATACAAATGTAATGTTGACACATTACACTTTGGATACACAGTATAGTTATCTAGTGTATTTAAATAATACTTTATAAATATCTAGTGTATACAAATGTAATGTTGACACATTACAATTTGGATACACAGGATAGTTATCTAGTGTATTTAAATGTAATGTTGATAAATTACACTTGGATACACAACATACTTATCTAGTGTATTCAAAATGTAATGTTTATACATTACACTTAGATAGACAACATACTTATCTAGTGTATTCAAAATGTAATGTTTATACATTACACTTTGGATACACTAGTTACTTATCTAGTGTATTCATCTGTAATGTTGATACATTACACTTTGGATACACTAGTTACTTATCTAATGTATTCAACTGTAATGTTGATACATTACACTTTGGATACACTAGTTACTTATCTAGTGTATTCATCTGTAATGTTGATACATTACACTTTTGATACACTAGTTACTTATCTAGTGTATTCATCTGTAATGTTGATACATTACACTTTGGATACACTAGTTACTTATCTAGTGTATTCATCTGTAATGTTGATATATTACACTTTTGATACACTAGTTACTTATCTAGTGTATTCATCTGTAATGTTGATACATTACACTTTGGATACACTAGTTACTTATCTAGTGTATTCAACTGTAATGTTGATACATTACACTTTGGATACACTAGTTACTTATCTAGTGTATTCATCTGTAATGTTGATACATTACACTTTGGATACACTAGTTACTTATCTAGTGTATTCATCTGTAATGTTGATACATTACACTTTGGATACACTAGTTACTTATCTAGTGTATTCATCTGTAATGTTGATATATTACACTTTTGATACACTAGTTACTTATCTAGTGTATTCATCTGTAATGTTGATACATTACACTTTGGATACACTAGTTACTTATCTTGTGTATTCAACTGTAATGTTGATACATTACACTTTGGATACACTAGTTACTTATCTAGTGTATTCATCTGTAATGTTGATACATTACACTTTGGATACACTAGTTACTTATCTAGTGTATCTTAATGCAATGTTGATACATTGTTTTTGCATGTTAGATAAATAGATATAATCCATCAAAATTGTATCAAAAACTATAAAATTAGTGTTATGTATGGATGCAATATACATTTCTGAAAAATTATATATAAAAATTGTATTTAAACCTACAAATTTACATAAACTCTATATTTTCAAAACAAATATACGAAAAAATTAATACCTTGCTCATTGTTGTTGATAACTTCCATATTTGTTCTATTTTTTGCCGAGTACGAAGTCGCCTAAGGTTAAATACACTGGATATCGCCGGAATTTTGGATTTAATCGGCGAAATCGTCGTAGAAATTGGATTTTTTTTGCTCGATTTGGGGTTTTCTCTCTCTCAACCGCCAAATACTGTGTGTGTGTGTGTTAATTGTGAGGACGGTTCGAGAACCGTCTATATATATAACCTCATTTACGATTTTACCGTGTTACCCTTGACAGTTTTCAATATTTTCAAAATTGCCACCAGTTAGTTTTCAAAAAAACAGATCTGGAGCCTTGATTTCTCATCTAATCCAATGGTCCAAAATGGTTCCTATGGTTCCTATTTTACTTGGTTCCTATTGGATCGCGACCATATATACATATACATATATATATATATATATATATATATATATATATATATATATATATATATATATATATATATATATATATATATATATGGTGTACTTCTCTAGTAGTGTCTAATACCACAACCGATAACTACTGTAAACAATTATTTTAAACAATAAAGGAGCACAAATGTACTCCTTTTGCCATGAAATAAATATTCTATTTTATTTTTATTTAACAAACTTAATTGAACTTTGATTCAAATTTGATTAAAAAAAATAATCATTCGGAAAAATGACTACAAAGCAGCAGCAGGCAACTTGAGATGAGTTACACTCCATGACTTCTCCAGTACTTGATGTCAAAGTGATGGAGTTCCTCCTTTCAAATAAATAAAGAAGATTTTTTTTTTTGGATATATTAGGAGTGTGAAAATGTAACGACCCCGAATTTCCATAATCTCCATAATTCCATAAACATAAATAAATACCCCAAAATACGGGTCCACAACGGTAACTTAAGTCAAACCATTACATAAGTGCGGAAAGATCAGATGTAACGGCTAAGTACAGTAACTAGTACTAATAAAAGTTCTGAAATTCGGAATCATTAAATAATTCATTTATTCTACTTAATTTCTTCGCCTCTTTCTGATGACGGTTCTCCTCCTTTCTATTCCGATCCTGAGGGAAAAAGAAAATGAAGGAATGAGCGAACAATGCCCAGTAAGTTCATACGTGGTTGAAATTACCCGGATCCGAGCAGGCCTCGCGGCCCCGGCATCTGGCATCTTTCGCGTTGGAGGATGTCTCGCCGTTTGTTTTCGCATTTGTAGAGTCGCCACGCCGTTTTTATTAAGCCCAAAACATTGAAAAAGGGCATCAGTTTAAAGATAATTTTAAACTGTTTTTGTGTGATGAGATTTTGAGTTCGGAGGTCAGATGACTCCCCGGGAAGAGAATATTAGAATATTAGAGCTCACCCGAGTAGCCTCGTAAAACGAGTCTTTCGGATACCCCTAATATCCTTTAAATGTTGTGTGTGTGTGTGTGTGCTTTTAAAAATGCATGTCAGATCGGATGTCTACATTGTATGCTATGTATGGAAATGTATTGAAATAGTATAGGAAGGAAGCCTTACCAATGTTGGTTCGTGTCCTGTCTTCCGCCGGGGAATGGTGTTTGAGGTCGGAGTAGCGTTGCCTGCATGGATCGGGATTGCTTCGGGAGGGACCGGTTGTCCGCGGACGCAGTTTCGGCGTGAGTTGAGGTTGTAGGCCGCGTTCGGGCGCAGGTTCGGCGTGCGTGGGGATCGTCGGGATCACTCGGCGCAGGTTCGGCGTGCGTTGTGGTGGCGTGAGTCACTCGGGCAGAGTTTCGGCGTGGTTTGGGATCGTCGGCTTGACTCGGAAAGAGCCGGACACCGTGGAAAGACCAGTGCAAGGCCTCTGAGTACCACGAGGGGCCTCAGAGTACCTCGAGAGTGCCTCGGGGGCAGCGCGGGAGCCGTCTCGGGAGCGCTGGGAGGCTTCTGAGCACCACAAGGGAGCTCGGAAGGCCTCGGAAGGATCCGAAAGGGGCCGGGAGTGCCTCAAGAGGACTTAGAGGGGAGCCGAAGGCTAAGGGAGGAAGAGAGAAGAGGGAGGTGTGTGAAATGAGGAGGGGGAGCCCTCTATTTATAGTAAAAATTTCGGAGCAAAGAGGTCCGTACGGACCTTCTTGGTTATCCGTAATTTTGGATTTCCTCGATTTGAGGGAATCTCGCAATGATGGAGAATATTCTCGGAATGATGGTGTTCCCCGAGCAATAAGGTCCGTACGGACCATCTTGCATGCAAAGAGGTCCGTACGGACCAACTCGCAGGAAGTAATCATTTTCCCGGGATTTGAGGGAATATTGTGGACTTTAAGGGGATTTAGTAATCATTGAAACAAAGAGGTCCGTACGGACCTTAATTGCTTTTCCGATTTCCTCGAAAATTCCCAAAAGGTCCTTTTGTCCCTTTTTATCCTGCAGAAGGCTCCTCCCTTGGTTTGGTTGGGGGTTTGAGAGGGTTTTGAGAGGGCTTTGAGTGAGAGAGGTCTCCGAGACTGCGTTGATGAGTCTGCGGTGTTTCCCGTGTGTTTGAAAGGGGGTGATCCAGATTGGGGTACTTACAGTAAGCCCTCGAAGACGTCACTTATGAAAGAAGTGGGGTCGCCGATAAGATAAGGGTCCTAATCTGGATCGCGTGCTGGGAGAGGAAGTGACCGTGAGGGTCAATGTGAGGACGTGGTGGTGTCCTTTGTGTGACCGTTTAGGTCAATAGGCCGGACCCCGCGATAGGATTCCTACGTATCCCCGGCGGGAATCAAGCCTGGTCGTAGTTCGGGTGTGGGGTGAGTGTTTTGTGAATGCGGGCGTGGTGGTGCCCTGAAGTGTCGTGTGACCGCCGAGGTCAGTGGTGAGGACGTGGTGGTGTCCTGGGTGACCGCATAGGTCGATGTGGAGGACGTGGTGGTGTCCTAGGTGACCGTATAGGTCGATGGCCGGACCCCGTGATAGGATTCCTACGTATCCCCGGCGGGAATCAAGCCTGGTCGTAGTTCGAGGTCGTGAATTTGTGGAGCGTATGTGGGCGTGGATGGTGCCCTGAAGTATCGTGTGACCGCCGAGGTCGCGGTAAGGACGTGGTGGTGTCCTAAGATGTGGTGACCGCCGAGGTCAATTGTGAGGACGTGGTGGTGTCCTGGGATGGAAATTTTACGATTTTCCTAATCGGGTGGTTTAAGGCCTTCCGGGCCGGAGATAGAGTGAGGACTCCGAATCGTCTTCTCGACGGTTGGTGCCACGCCGGGAGGACTTTGAATCGTCATCTCGGCGGCGGTTGGTGCCACGCCGGGAGGACTTTGAATCGTCATCGGCGGCGGCGGTGCCACGCCGAGGACTTTGAATCGTCATCCGGCGGCGGCTGGTGCCACGCCGGAGGACTTTGAATCGTCATCCGGGCGGCGGCTGGTGCCACGCCGGAGGACTTTGAATCGTCATCCGCGGCGGCTGGGTGCCACGCCGAGGACTTTGAATCGTCATCCGGCGGCGGTTGGTGCCACGCCGGAGGACTTTGAATCGTCATCCGGCGGCGGCTGGTGCCACGCCGGGAGGACTTTGAATCGTCATCTCGGCGGCGGCTTGGTGCCACGGGAGGACTTTGAATCGTCATCTAGGCGGCGGATGTGCCGCGCGAGGACTTTGAATCGTCTTCTAGCCGCAGCTGATGTGCCACGCGAGGACTTTGAATCGTCTTCTAGCCGGTTGGTGCCACGCGAGGACTTTGAATCGTCATCGGCGGCGGTTAGCTGTGCCACGCGAGGACTTTGAATCGTCATCTAGCGGCGGCTGATGTAATGCGCGAGGACTTTGAATCGTCTTCTAGCCGCAGCTTGATGTAATGCGCGAGGACTTTGAATCGTCTTCTAGCCGCATGCCAGGAGGCGTGGCCCTTGCTTCGAGAGGCGTAGATGCCTTTGTGTTTTTGCATGTTGAGTGAAGGTTGACTTACGATGACCGCGGTGCTGGCCGTTGAAGCGGGCAAGGATGACGGCCGGTGATTGCTTCACCATTTGGCGTTTGGAGGCGCTTCGTGCCTCGGGGACTTGTACTCGGAGGTGTTGGCTCCTTCTTGTGCCGTTGAGTGGGCAAGGATGGCCGGGGATGCAGCCTTGTATGACTTCCCTTTCGACTTGTCTGGGAGGAGCTCGGGCTTACTTTGATGGCCGGTGCTTGCCGCTTGAAGCGGGCGAGGGGCTTACATCCGACCGGTGCTTGAATTGTGGGATGCGTGACCTTGTAGGGCCCTTCTCGTTGGGAAGATGACTGACCTCCGAGGCCGGGCCGAGTTGTCGCTGAGCGCTTGGAGGCGTCTTGTGCCTTGATATTCGTGGCCGGGAGGTGTCGCTCCTTCTTGAATTGCCGTCTGGCGGCTGATTGCCGTCTCGTGCCGTTCGTGGCGAGGCTCTCGGCCGGATTGAATTGCCGTTGAGTGGCGAGGACCGGTCTTACGCCACGGCCTGAATTGCCGCTGGGCGAGACCGGTCTTACGCCGACGGCCGGTTGAATTGCCGTTGAGCTGGCGAGGTCCGGTCTTACGCCGACGGCCGGTGGTTGAATTGCCGTTGAAGTGGGCGAGGACCGGTCTTACGCCGACGGCCGGTGGTTGAATTGCCGTTGAAGTGGGCGAGGACCGGTCTTACGCCGACGGCCGGTGGTTGAATTGCCGCTGAAGTGGGCGAGGACCGGTCTTACGCCGACGGCCGGTGGTCAATTGAAGGGTTAGGGACCATTCTCGCACTTGGATTTGCCGGAAAAGGCCTTAGGATGCCTGTGGGCAAAGATTATAAGGGCAGGAAAGTAATTTGGCCACCCTTGCAAAGAGGTCCGTACGGACCAACCTGTTGCAAAGAGGTCCGTACGGACCATCTTGGTTTTTTACAGCTCCTGTGTTTTGACCAGTTTAAATGACCGAGCCCTTCCCCATTCCTTCTTCTTCCGTGCGTAAACCGAGAGAGAGAGGAAAAAACCTCCATTGTTAACCAAAATCAAAGATTTTTTGCTTGAATTGTTTGCCATGGCTGAAGGATCTCGAAGGAGTCGTCGTCAACGCAGTCAAGAGGTGGTCGAGCAACGGATGGAGCTCCAAAGGAATTGGATTTCGTTCGTTCCATCTTCGAAGAACCCGGATGTTTTGTATCCGAATCCGGAGGTGCACAATCGTCGCTCCATGAACGTCTGGGAGGTAAGAAATCTGTTCCGTTTGATTCCCTCGTCGAATTTTTGAATGCTAGAACTAGGTTTTAGTTTTTCGCATTTTTGAATTTTTTTTTTTTTTGTTATTGTTTTATGCCTTTTTGTGAAATTCTTGATGAATTGTTGAAAATGGACATGTAAAAATTGTGGGTATGTGTATTTTGTGCGTAAATGTGTAGATTAGCTCTTATTTGTGAAAATAAAGTGCCTATCTAGTGAATTGCATGCTTTGGTGTTTTGTACCTAATGCTATTTATGTATGTACATTGTGAGAAAAATTATCGTGTAGTGATAATTTTTGTGAAAAATGTGACACGTGCCGTGTTTTGTGACGGGTTATATGTGAAAGTGTGTGCCGTGTAGGGACGGATTTTTTTTTTTTTTTTTTTGTGTTATGCATATGTGTCGTGCCGTGTTTTTGGGTGACGGGCTCTGTGGGGAAAATATGTGCAATATGTGTCGTGTTGGGACGGATTTTCTTTTGAAAATGTGTCGTGTAGGGTTTAATCCCCCCCCCTTTTTTTTTCTTTTGAGAAAATGTGTACAGTGTGTGCCGTGTTTTTGTGACGGACTGCATGGGAAAAATTATATGCATGATATATGTGAAAATTATGTGCATTGTGTGCCGTGTTTTGTGACGGGTTACATGGAAAAATTATATGTATAATGTATGTGAAAATTATGTGCAATATGTGCCGTGTTTTGTGACGGGTTATATGTGCCTTTATATTAAGTACCGTGATTGACGTACCTTTGCCGTGTTTACCCGCAGGATGCGGGGCTTATGGCCGGGAAGGCCAAGAGGATGAAGACTCGGGATCGCTCGAGGCCGTTGTGGAGCTATGGCAATGATGCCCGATATTTCCGTGGACGGTAGGCCGAGTCCCCTGAGGCCGGTTTATGCTTCGGCCTAGGTGTGTTCGTTGAGAACCCGGGCCGGAGTGTTCGACACGAGGAAGAACAAGAGTGTCTTCCCGGGTTTATCTCGAGTATTGGTGGGATACCACCCACACCTTCCACCCGAGCCGGGCGAGGTGACAGTGACGCCCACCGATTTTGCCGCTATTACCGGCTCTCCTTCAAAGGAGAGCCTCGTGAGGTGGAGAGACATGATCTCCGATGATGTGCCGACCGAGCCGCCGGGCTTTGAGCCTCGTCCTCGCAGGGGCCCGGGATGCCGTATAGCGACGTGGAGATGAGGATCACGGCCGCATTGGGGCCTACATCCGGGTACCGGCCAGTGACAATGAGCAGCTTGGCGCGCTCCTTCTTGTGGTATGCACCGTCCGAGACTTTGTTCTCGAACCACGCGACCGCAGCCTCCCTTCGCTTGCTGAGAGCTTGACTGACTGGATAGGGTCTCGCGACATTGCTTGGGGCGAGGCAGCTTGGCCGAGCTCTACTTCTCCTTGGACCGGTTTAGCCTGGGGTGGCGCTCGTTGGCCTGCTTTGACTTTGCTTTGGAGGTATGAGTTTATTGCCGTTTTTTGATTTAGCAACTTGTCTTTTCTCCGTTGTCTTTTGCACCGAGCCTTCTCTCGTTTTTGTCACGTGTGGTTTTATGAGGTTTTCCAAAGGCTTCCCGTGGGATAGAGATCCTGGGTCGTTGCCGCGCACCCCGCTATGCTAGCCGGGCTCGTACGGCGAGGAAGAGGAGGACCACTGGGAAGCTCACCATCGCCACGGGGATGTGCAGAGCGTCCTGGAGAGAGATAGCCGTGAGGGGTTTGTCTTGTTCCCGTGGACTCGGTGATGAGGGAGATGAGTTTGAGGGGGCTCCCGAGGCGACAGCCGCGCGGAAGATGCCGCGGGGCTTGACTTGTGATGTCATGTATCCGGGGAGCGGGTCTTCCGGGCAAAGATGGCCCCTGTGCTTCCCGTGGCTCCGAGGGACCCTCCCTTTGGGATGCTTGACTCCCGGATATGGATGTGCTTGACTTCGAGAGGTACCTCGCGGTGCTCGGTGCCGAGGAGTTCATTTTATACTGAGAGGAGTACGGGGCCTTCGTGAGGAGGAAGCCGAGGACGCCGCAGTACCGGCGCGGAGAGAGAGGCCGGCCCGCAGCTCCCCTGCAGGTTCCGATGCCGGGACCGGATTTCACGTACGTCCGCGGGGACGGATCGAGGAGGAGGGTGTCTCGTACTGCCCGAGCAGCTCCCGCCGCATACCGAGCGGATCCCGACAGATCGGCGAGTGTGCCGACTCTTTTCCATCTTGGCATCTTTTCGCATTTTTCTCTTTTTGTTGTCGAGTATAACCGCATTTGATGAGCGTTTCCTTGGCCGCTTGTTGGTGCAGTCCCTGGGAGAGCCTACGATATGCCGACTCGCCGTTACGTGGCGACGCGCTCCTTCGCTAAGAAGATGGCGTCGAAGATGTCCCGCCGGCTTCGCGTCGTGTGCCGCCGTACGAGCCTATGCCTTCGAGGCATTCTCGGACGTTCCTCCGCCTAGAGCCGAGCCTGAGCCGCAGCAGAGGGACCTTTGAGGGGGCGGCATAGCATGGATGCCGGACGTCTTCGAGCCGCAGGCCTTCGAGGGAGCAGCCCTCTTTATCGCTCATGCCTCCGCACGGCGCACAGGCGAGGGTTCCTCGTGAGCCTTCTTTCTTTGATCCTTTCGCCGGATTTGATCCTTCCGAGTACTTTTCGTGGGAGCCTCCGCGGGTGCTCTGTATTCCGACGACGAGGATGTGACGGCGAGTTCGCCGGGATGCCCGACTTTTCTTGAGGACCTCGCGAGGATGATGATGCCGAGGATTCCGATTAGTATTCATTTGCTTTCCCTCTTTTCATATCCCTCCTTTTTTTTGTTTAGCAAATGTACATTTATGGGTACCGTAATAAAACACATGTATTTGCATGGCAAACAAGATTTTATTTTAAGATGTAATGTCATTTTTGTGATTCCCTGGATTTGTCCTAGAAATTGTTGCTATTATTATTTTTTATTTTTCAGGCATGCCACGTGAGCCGAGAGTGTGTTTCAGGGTAGTGTTTGTTTGCCGGAATGGCTTTGGCCGTTGTTTGGGCGCTTTGGAGCAAGGTTTTGCCGAGGACAAATGGTTTTTGTACCGTTTGGCCGGGGAAATGGGTTCTCGTTTTGCAAGGAGGTCCGTACGGACATACTTAGCATGCAAAGAGGTCCGTACGGACCAACCTTGCTTTGGGAAGGACATAAATGCTTTCCAAAGGCTCGGTTCTTCCTCATTTCCCCATTTGCACCATTTTCGAGCTTTCTTCCCCATTTTCTCTAGGAACCTCCATTTTTGCCATGGATTCTTCGTACGTCCCTAGAATTTTGCCGAGGCTTTCGCAGAGAGGCAAGCACACTTCCTTGAGCAGCTGAAAACGTGGATGCGGCGCCGTATGAGGCATCGTAGACGGGCTTTCGAGGTAAGGTTTCGTCTTTGCTCGGCTTGGTCTTTTAAGGAGTTGGTTCCCGATTGGGATTTGTTGCGGGCCGCCGCGGTTCGGGATGTTAGGAGGCACGTGTACTGTTTCTCCTACAATGAAATGGTGCCCACTTTGAGGATTTTCGGGCTTTGATTGGAGGACCTGAGGTGGAGGCCATCTCGCTTCCTTTGATTGGTGGTGCCGCGTGAGCGTGAAGCTTGCAGACTTTCTTCGTACTTCGTTGGAAGAAGTGCAGGCATGATCCTTGATTCGGGTCATATCGACATTTCCGAGCCGCCTGAGCGGTTCATGGCCGATGATGAGAGTGACGTCTCTTGGGATGTATTTGCCTTGTGCGTGATGGCGACGCTTTTCTCGGTCCGTTCCTCTTGGCATTTGTGATGGCGCTGGCTAGATGTGGTAGGGCACCGCAGAGCCGAGAGGATATTGTCCCGTTGGTGCCGGGGGAGACTCTTCATGGTATCGACCGTCCGGCGACCGGGGATCGTTTTATGAGAGGGGAAGCCCCGCTTGCTCACCTTGTGGCCGCGAGAGAGACTTCAGGCCATGCCCGAGGCTCCGACGTCGTTTAGCCCGTGGTCATTTGCTCGCCGACCTCTTGTGTTGGATATGGATCACCCGCCCGGGAGAGATGGATGGCACAGCTCGGTACGCATCGATCCGCCGGTGGGTTCCGCACCGGAGGATTGAGACCAGGAGGATCTTGCAGAAGGGTCCTACGTTGTCGAGTTCCGTGTTTGTCTTGGTCCTCCTTCTATATTCCGTCGCTTGTTTCCTGCAGCTTGGGATGAAGCAGAGCCTTTGTTGGCCGGGATGACCTTGCTACCGCGGAGGTAGTTCCTCTTTGTATGGCGCCTTCAGTGCCTTCTTGTATTTTCCGAGGGTATGGAAGTATTCCGCTTTCCCTCCCCGTGGTACTCCTTAGACGTCTGGGAGCGTTGTATTGACGACTCAAGATCCGGCCCGGTATGAGCAAAGTGTTGGGCAGTCCCAAGTGGTCTTGGAGAGCAAAGTGCGTGTAGCGATTCTGGGACCCGGCTGCCGTAGTAGCTATTGCCTTAGGAGTTCCGAAGCCTGGTCTCGACCCTTTCGATGTGACGGAGACACTTTGTTTGACTACGAGACTAGAGTTGACCGACCGACAGGGAGAGGTCCTCTTTACAGCACTCGCAGGAGGAGATCCGAGCCGAAGCACGGCGAATGAAGCCCCGAGAGCTACCGGATTATTTGACTCTACGGGAGGACCCCGCATCTCTGACCGAGAGACGCAGAGTTGGTTCACGTGGAGCGAAAGAAGACTCGCCGGGGACGAGGGAAGAAAGGAAAGAATGGCGAGGGACAAGCGCAGATGGCGCGGAATGACCTCCTAGGTATCCATTCATTGCATTGCAAACACATTATTAGTTAAATGTATTAAGTCAGTCTTTTAGCATGTTGTGAACTTGAGAGTAGACCGTGCTTGAACTCATCAAGAAATGTTGTAACCGTTAGTGATTTGTGATTTACTTTTAAAGCTTTGTCGAGACGCAAGATCTCTTGTTTGCCTTTGCTTCGTTGTGCACTTTGTCGGCGTCCATCTTTGACTTTTCTGCTGCATCCGCGGACCGGGCAGCCTGGGCCCCGACGGCAATCCCCTTTGCCGAGGCTTTCAGGCTTGGCCGAGAGGTTGAATGCTCCTCGACAAGTCGTTTTGACGGTCTTTTTCGTAGCTTCCTTGCCTCTTGTTGGCGTCGGGCTCTGACCTCAATTTCGCAGCCTTCGCTTGAGCTTCTTTTTTTTTTTTTTTTTGTGAGCCCTTGCTCGAGCTCTCTTTTTTTATTATATTTTTTTTTGTGAGCCCTTGCTCGAGCTCTTTTTTTTTTTTTTTTTGAAGCGCGTGAGGGCGAAGACAAGCCCCCGGCTTGGAAGCGTACATGAGCCGGCCGTTTGATGCCGAGTGACCCTGATGTCCTTTGATGTTGCCGCCGTCGTTTGACTTGGTCAAGGTGATCGCCGGGGCGTGTTCTTGAAAAGTGCGGAGCTTGATGGAGGTCTTGATTGACATTCAAACTTTTGACTTTTTTGTATATTTTTAGACCGGACCAATTAAGGTTGCCTACGTTCCTGACTAGAGGGCTCAGTGTCTGCGTAGTTCGACACTACATGGAGTGCCAAGAGATGCACAGCTTGTTCTTCTTGCGAAGTATCTCGCGAAGTTTGCTTCCGTTGACCGGATTCATGAAGGGATTGCCGTCTAGGTCCGTTAGCTTCATGGCGCTCCGGAGAAGATCTTTCAACCACGAAAGTGGCCGATCCATGTGGGTTCCCATTTTCCCAAAGCTGGTCGGGTTCGAGCGGGAGGCTTTTCTTTCGAGTACAAGGTCACCTTCCCCGATGTCTCTGGATTTGACTTTCTTGTCGAAAGCTCTAGCCATCCCGCTGATAGGCTCGGACGTGTTCCATGGCCTTTAGTCGTCGCTCGTCTAGCGTGAGCCAATTCGTCATGTCGGCCGAGCCATTCGACTTCGTTGATGTCATTTTCCAGCAAAGACTCTGAGTGAGGGAATTTCTAGCTCGATGGGAAGGACTGCTTCCATCCCGTATGTCGTGGCAAATGGGGTTTCTCCCGTGGTCGTTTCCGACCGATGTGCGGTAGCCCCAAAGTGCAAGGTGCAGCTTCTGCCAATCTCGTCCTCGGGTGGTCATTTTTCTGATGATCCGTTCGAGGGTTTTGTTTGCCGCTTCCACGGCGCCGTTTGTTTGTGGCCGGTAGGGAGAAGATTTGTGACGTGTGATCTTGAATTCAGCCAGCCAGCCCGTCGAATTCCCTTCGAAGTGTGAGCCGTTGTCCGATATGACCTCATTTGGGATGCCGTATCGGCATATGATGTTTTCCTTTGAGGAAATGCGCGACCTTCTTGGAGGTGAGTACCTTGTAGACTTGGCTTCGACCCATTTGGTGAAGTAGTCGATGGCTACTAAGATGAACTCGTGACCGTTGCCGCCCGGGCGGAGCGATTTTCCCGATGACGTCAATTCCCAAGTGGCAAAGGGCCAAGGTGTAGTCATGCAAGAGAGATCGTGGGGCGGTAGATGATTGAGGTTGGAGAACCGTTGGCACTTGTCGCAGCCTTCTGACAAAGTGGATGCACCGCTCCATGGAGATCCAAGAGTAGCCCATCCCGAGAATGATTTGCATCGTGGCTCGGCGTTCATGTGGGGACCGCAAGCCCCATTGTGGACTTCGTTCATGAACTTGCTTGCTTCTTCTTGGCCGACGCAGCCGTAGGAGTGGCCCATGGTAGCGTTTCTTGTATAACATGTCCCCGAGGATGACGAAGTGAGAGGCAAGGCGTTTTAGGGCCATGATGCTCTTGGTTTTGACCCCTTCGTGTGCGGGTCTTCCTTGTTCATGAAGGTGGTTTCCGCTCTTGAGGTATTGGAAGATCCTGTTATACCATGGCTCATTGACGGGCTTAGGTTCGGTTCGATCTCACAACAAGAGGCGTGAATTTCCTTTCGTCCGACTTTGAAGGGTTTGATTGCTTTTCCTTCGTGGATTTCCACAAGGGAGGCCAAGGTGGCTAAGGCATCCGCAAACCCGTTTCGGCCTCTTGGCAAGTAATGGAAGGTGACCTCTTCGAATTGTGTGATGAGGTCCTCTATGCAGTGCATGGTATTTTTGCAAGCCCGGTCTATGGTTTTCCACTTGTTGGAGACTTGGTTGATGATCAAGGCCGAGTCCCCATAAACTTCGAAGTTTCGGACATTCCTCTCGAGTGCGGCTTGTAGTCCAAGAAATAAGCAGCTTCATATTCGGCGGCATTGTTGGTTACCTCGAAATTGAGCTTTATAGCAATTGGGGCGTGCTCGTCCCTGGGATCCACCAAGAGCATACCGATGCCGTTTCCTTTTGTTGGCCGCTCCGTCAAAGAACAAGCTTGCCATCGGTTTTCGCCTTCGATTGCGAAGATTCCCTCGTCCTGAAATTGTGGTTCGTGGCCTCGAGCCTCGCTCTGCTGGGAAATCACCGCTTGTTCACCCATGGCCCGTCCCTTGATTGACTTTTGGTTTACGTACTTGATGTCAAATTCCGCTAGGAAGAAAGACCATTTGGCGAGCCTCATTGACAGAGATGGTTTGTCGAAGAGGTACTTGACCGGGTCCATTTTGGAAACCAAGTGTACCGTGTGCGATCGCATGTAGTGCCGTAGTTTCCCGACAACCCATACCGTAGCCGCGCAGTTTTCTCGAGGGCCGAGTAATTGAGTTCGCCGCCTTGAAACTTTCGACCGACGAAGTAGATGGCGTTTCGACCCGTGACTCCTTCTTTTCTTGACAGAGCATGGCTCCAACCGCGGTGTCTGGCCACGCTTAGGTATAGCAACAGTGGCTTTTCCTCGTGGGGAGGACAGAGAATCGGAGGACTCACAAGGTATGCTTTTATTTTTTCAAAGGCATCTTGGCATTCCGAGTTCCATTCGATGTCGGCGTTCTTCTTCATCGCCTTGAAGATTGGCTCGCACATAGAGGTCAATTGGTTGACGAAGCGGCCGATATATTGCAGCGGCCCATGAAGCTTTTCACCTCTCGTCCGAGTTTGCGGTGGTCTCATTTCGATGATAGCTTGATCTTTTGAGGATCCACCTCGATGCCTCTCTCGGTGACTACGTATCCCAAAACCTTGCCTCGCTAACCCCAAATGTGCATTTGGCGTGGTTAAGCCTCATTGAGTGTTTTCTGAGGCGATTGAAGAATTTTCTCAGTCTCGTGAGGTGTTGTCCGTCCGATCCCTTTGAGTGAACGATCATGTCATCGACGTACACTTCGATCTCTTTGTGGATCATATCGTGGAAGAGGGCGGTTGCCGCCCGTTGGTAGGTAGCCCCAGCCGTTCTTTAGTCCGAACGGCATTACCGTAGCAAGAGGTTCCCTGTGGGTTGTGAAAGCCGTCTTTTCTTGGTCTTCTTCGGCCATCTTGATCTGATTGTAACCGGCAAAACCGTCCACGAAGGACTTGACTTCGAAATTGGTCAGAGTGTCTACCAACATGTCGATGTTGGGTAGTGGAAAATCGTCCTTGGGACTTGCTTTGTTGAGATCTCTAAGTCCACGCAACAACAGACTTTTCCATTGGCCTTGGTGACCGTGACGATATTGGAGAGCCATGTGGGGTACTCGATCACCCCGATGAAGCCGACGCGAAGCATTTTTTCGATCTCCTCCTTTGACTTGTAAAGACCATTCTCGGCTTGATTCGGCGTAGCTTTTGCTTGATGGGCTTAGCCTCGGGATTCAAGGGGATCCGTGTTCTACAATGTTAGGATCTAATCCGGCATGTCTCGGTAAGACCAAGCGAACACGTCCACGAACTCTTTGAGCAAAGGCAGCCAATGCGTCTTGCTCGTGCCGGTGAAGAAACTTCCGATTTGCGTCTCTTTTCGCTCTTCAGCCAGCTCCCAAATTCACTTTGGTTAAAACCTCCTCGGCACTGGGCCCGGTTTTTCTCTCGTTTGACAACATGCTTAAAGATGTGCTTAATGTATTGTTCGTTTAATGTGTCCGCTTCTTTATCAAGTGAATCGTTATTAACCTGCTTGTGTGTTAGTTAATTTATCGCTTGTTAAAGATGCAATGAGAGGATACTGAAAGATCGAAGCATTCATTAAGAGCATACGGAATACATTATTGGCAATGAGTTCGTAATCTTCCGGCGTGAGGCCATCGATGACTCGAGAGACTCAAATTCAAAGCTAATGGACTCAGGATGAGTTTTGACACTAGACTCTAGGACTCGAGGGGTCGACCAAGTTGTTCGATCATGTCCTTTTGGCCGGGCAAAGAGGGTCCGGAGAATGTGGCCCAGCTTATTGAGTGGCAATGAGCTTGATAGGAGATGGGGCTTGAAAGGCTTTATGTCACCGTTCCCGATCATTGCTATCACAGAGTTATCGTAAACAAAATCGATTAGATCCGGCATCTCGATTTCTTCTTTGAAGAGCAGTGGAGCAAAGGGTTCGTCCCAAGCATCGTCTCGCGGAGTCTCTTGCTTTTGTCTTGGGCATTACTAGCTCGAATGCGCACTCGTCCCGCTTGTTGAAGGCAGTGAGTGTTGACAGAGAGTTTTTCGAGTTCTTCCGCCAAAGAGGGGGTTTTCCGAACCAAAATTCATTGTGAATAGTGGTGGTTGTGGATCCCGGCAGGGCGGTGTGTCGAGGAATGCTCTTCGGACAGATTTGGCTTGAGGCCTCCGAATCTTGCTGTGTTCGCCGGAGCTTGTCCATGGTTGTCGGCCGCCTTTGTTTGGCGCCGATCGCTCGTTCCTTTTCTCTCGGATCTTCTTCCAAGTTGCCGGCCTTCCTTGTGAAGTACTTGGTCATGTCGAAGCCGTAAGGACGAAGATCGGAGATTGCGTGCAAGCCTCTTTTGTTATCTCGTGGAGCGTTTACGTGCAGCTCGCTTGTCCTCCGCAATGTGTTCGGGAGTAGGAGAGTATCCTGTGCCGTGCAGGTATTCTCGTTCTTTGATATTGATGATCCGTTGAGTGCCCCGATGGCGTTTTCCCAAACCGAGCCCCGGATGTAGTTCATGTGCTTCATCATTTTCATCTGGGAGGGATCTTGTCCCAAATCAAAGGCAAGTCTATGTGGCACACTTGGGCCTTTGGGCTTTCGATGGTGAACCCCGCGAGCATCATGCCGTCATCATCGTGTTTGATCTCTAAAACCGGACGCCGTTGGTGTCGGTCCTTTCAGCCGACTATGCCGTCGCCGTAGATGATGGTCGATCTGCTCCTTGGATGAACTTTACGCACCGATGGAGAGTAGATGCCACCCCATTGATCTCGATGTAGCCAAGGGCGTCCCAAAATGGCAAAGTGAAGGTGATCGGGATGTCGATGACTTGGAAGTCCTGTCAGACCATTTGTTTTCCGAACCACAAGTTCAAGGTGGCTATTCCCAAGACTCGGGCGGGATGTTGAGTCGTATGCCTTGATTGCCCGAGTCGAGGGTTTTAGATCGCTTGCTTTGATCCCTAGCAAATCCATCATTTTGGCCGGAAGGACGTTCATGGATGATCCCCCATCTACCAACACCCGAGGGAGACGGCGCTCGTCCGCCGAACCGTTATGTAGAGAGGCTCGTTGTGGTCGCCCCAAATTTTGGAAGATCGAGCTCGTGAAGGTGATGATATTGCCGTAATTGACGTTGCCAATCATCTCGAACCGCTTCATCGTGTGTCACCGTGATGGGAACCATGGTCCGGGCCGTGCTTTCTTCCAACTTGAGCTTGTGCGGGTAAGATGAAGTGAGTAAGGACCAGAGCGAGATGTTAGCCTCGAGTGCGCTTGAGCCGTGTCAAGACAGATCTTCAACCTGGGTCCAAGGTTTCACTTCTTCTTTGGCGTAGGGTCCCTTTTCGCCCGTGGCTCGTGCATGGCTGGCCTTTTGTCCGTCCGTGGAGGATTCACTGGATTTGACCGAACGTGTCGAACATTCACCTCTCGACTTATGGTTTTGCTTGTCTCTCCCGTTTCGGAGTGGGAGGAGCCCGATTGGCGTAAGGCCGCATCGCGCATTTCAATTCGTTCACCGTCATGGCTTTTACCGAAGCATCAATAGTGGCTTTGAGATCTTCCCAAGACAGGGTTGGATTATCCGGACCTTCGGGCCTTCGGTGGCGGTGCGAAGCTCGTCCCACTGATCATGGAGCAAACATTGCCGTGGCCCCGCGCGTAACTAGGTCGGGGAGATTTGTCGAGTAGATGACATAGTAGTCAAACTTTCCCGAGGGTTCTCCAAGGGTTCCGACCGTGGGATCACCAGTATTCATACCTCTTTTTCAGCTTTTGTCGAGAAGATAGCTTCTTCTTTCGTCGAGGACGGCCCTCGTTCATCGCATCCCGGAATTCCATTTCCGCACAAGCACCGCAATCGCACGTCCCACCGATGTGTTCGTTGTTCGGCGGTGGTACCGGACCTCGTGAGGCCGGATGGGCAAGCTTTCCTCTCGAAGGTCTTGTGGTCTTACGTCATAACCGCATGGCTCGTACGAGGGTAACAAAGTTGACTTCGGGAGACAATGAGAGATGTTAGAGGCCGTAGGAGCAAGCCATGGCTTGGGAAGCCCTGTGTAGTTGGGTGGCTAAGGTTCCGAAGTGGTGCATGGCACCTTCGATCCAGGCTTGTTGCTCACCTTGACGTTTCTCAATAGCCATGAGGACCTCGCCAAACTTCTTCCAAATGTTGGGAAATTTCTTGGGGGTAAGGTCCCGTTCTCATCCTTGTTATCCACCGACTTGGCCACGGGAATTGACGGACCGTCCCCGGTGACAGAGGCGGGTAGGACCTTGCCGTTTTGACACCGGGAGACGGGTTCCCGGTACTCTCGACCACTCTCTCGTTAGCCGGAGGGGGTGATGGGCAAGGTTTAGACACGTGAATGGCCTAACGGGATAAAAGGGGGAAAGCTCACGTGGCATGCGGTTTCCGTTTCTTTTATTTTTGATTTTTTTTTTGTTGTTTTAATTTACTTAAAACATGTTTTCTCGTAATCCTAGGTAGGTTGGAAAAGATTGCTCTTCTTTTCGCAACTATGCTAGATCCCGGGTCGGGAGACCATCTCGTGCGGCTATAAGCCCCTCGTTTTGCACCCGTATTTCGACATCCCAGGTGGACACTCTGTGCGAGGGTCCTATAGTGCAAGCGGTTTCCACCGGCCTAAAAGAAAAATCGAACCTAAGGACCGAGCCTCGTCATGTTCGTTTTGATGCGTTAGCCATGTGAATAGTGAACCGAGCCGGCCACCGAGTCAAGATCGTGTCAAGAGTTCGGCATGACCTTCTTTGCCTTGCTTGCGCAAGGGATCTCGTGACGTTAGGCGTTGGCCGGGTCATATCGTCATGGCCGACGTATCAAAGGCGTGATGACATGGTGTCATGCGAGCATGGATGTATATCCGGACGGAACATCGTTCGGGTGTAGCTTCGAAATCAAGATCGTGTCAAGATTTTAGCATGACCTTTCATCGCTTTGCTTGCGCAAGGGATCTTGAGTTCCGAGCCTTGACTCGTAAAATGGCCGGCATGGTATATGTATCCAGCCGTATGACACCTGACCGGGTAAAAACCAACCGAGTCCGGGACAGAGTGTGACTCAAGACTCAAACGTGCAGTGGTTGACGCTTGGCTAGGATGGGATGTTTGGAATGATCCCGTGCGCGCCCAAGAGGCCTAGGAAGACCAAACGGATCGCAACCGAGACCACTCCGGTTAAGGGTTGTAGTGTGCAGTGTATCCGAGGCAAAGAAGGCGCGTAGTGTGCGGTGTAACCGAGGCAAGCAGCAGGAGTAGAGTGCGGTGTAACCGAGGCAAAGAAGGCGCGTAGTGTGCGGTCTCTAAAATTCTTTTTCTCGAGTAAAATAGAAGTTTTTGAAGAATTTTAAATGTATGCACGTATGTATATTGATGCATTTTTTTTTGTATTTTTATTTTTTTTTAAAATAAAAACGAAGCACGTGCACACACACACAACAGTTAAAGGAAGGGGTAAAATGAAAGTTTGACCCTCATCATCGTTTTAAAAATCTTTTGTTTTGTTTAAAAGTTTTTTTTTTAAAACAAAATGTCCCCAATGAGTCGCCAACCGAAATTACCCGGATCCGAGAAAGGCCTCGCGGCCCCGCATCCGGCATCTTTCGCTGGAGGATGTCTCGCCGTTTGTTTTCGCATTTGTAGAGTCGCCACGCCGTTTTTATTAAGCCCAAAACATTGAAAAGGGCATCGCTTAAAGATAATTTTAAACTGTTTTTGTGTGATGAGATTTTGAGTTCGGAGGTCGATGACTCCCCGAAGAGAATATTAGAATATTAGAGCTCACCCGAGTAGCCTCGTAAACGAGTCTTTCTGATACCCCTAATATCCTTTAAATGTCAGTGTGTGTGTGTGTGTGCTTTTAAAAATGCATGTCAGATCGGATGTCTACATTGTATGCTATGTATGGAAATGTATTGAAATAGTATAGGAAGGAAGCCTTACCAATGTTGGTTCGTGTCTGTCTTCCGCCGGGGAATGGTGTTTGAGGTCGGAGTAGCGTTCCTGCATGGATCGGGATTGCTTCGGGAGGGACCGCTGTCTCGACGTAGTCGGCGTGAGTTGAGGTTGTAGGCTGCGTTCGGGCAGGTTCGGCGTGCGTGGGGATCGTCGGATCACTCGGCAGAGGTTCGGCGTGCGTTGTGGTGGCGGAGTCACTCGGGCAGAGTTTCGGCGTGGTTTGGGATCGTCGGTTTGACTCTGAAAAGAGCCGGACACCGTGGAAAGACTGTGCAAGGCCTCTGAGTACCACGAGGGGCCTCAGTAGTACCTCGAGAGTGCCTCTGGCAGCGCGGGAGCGTCTCGGGAGCGCTCGGGAGGCTTCTGAGCACCACAAGGGAGCTCGAAGGCCTCTAAGGATCCGAAAGGGGCCGGGAGTGCCTCGAGAGGACTTAGAGGGGAGCCGAAGGCTAAGGGAGGAAGAGAGAAGAGGGAGGTGTGTGAAAATGAGGAGGGGGAGCCCTCTATTTATAGTAAAAATTTCGAGCAAAGAGGTCCGTACGGACCTTCTTGGTTATCCAGAATTTTGGATTTCCTCGATTTGAGGGAATCTGCAATGATGGAGAATATTCTGGAATGATGGTGTTCCCTGAGCAATAAGGTCCGTACGGACCATCTTGCATGCAAAGAGGTCCGTACGGACCAACTCTGCAGGGAAGTAATCATTTTCCCCGGGATTTGAGGGAATATTGTGGACTTTAAGGGGATTTAGTAATCATTGAAACAAAGAGGTCCGTACGGACCTTAATTGCTTTTCTGATTTCCTGAAAATTCCCAAAAGGTCCTTTTGTCCCTTTTTATCCCAGGAAGGCTCCTTCCTTGGTTTGGTTGGGGGTTTGAGAGGGTTTTGAGAGGGTTTTGAGTGTCGGAGGTCTCCGAGACTGCGTTGATGAGTCTGCGGTGTTTCCCGTGTGTTTGAAAGGGGGTGATCCAGATTGGGGTACTTACAGTGGTCTCATCGATACAATGAGGAGACGACTAGAAAGAACGCATCCAAAAATTATATTCAAGGATAGGTTATAAACAACAATTATGTGTATATTTCATAGCAAAGAAAGTGTGGCAACTACAACTTTGTTATGCTTTCAGACTTCCGTCAATTCCATGGGTCATACCCTACATTGAGTAATTCCCAAAACAACGAACACCTACATTGATGTCGTGTTTTCATAATACATGCTTTTCTCATTAAGCATAGTTTCATAACTAGTAAATTATAATGCATACTAGTTATTACATGGGTTATACCCTACATTGAGTATTCCCATAATTTTTCATAATACATGCTTTTCTCATTAAGCATAATTTCATAACTAGTAAATAATAATGCATACTAGTTATTACATACAAACGCATTCCAAGGTACAAGAATACACAGAGCAATTTCAATATTTGCAGATATGCCATGAACAAGAACATATCATTAATAAGGAATGTGCAATGACGATACATTTCATCAGAGTATTTTAAAAATTACTATCAGCCACAGATAGCATTCACGTTTTGAAAAGACTCAATGGAGTTTCCAAACGAATTTGATATACAAGAGTACTTAGGATCGTAATTCCTTACCTTAGCTTTGCTTCCTTGCTTAGCAACGTCCTTACGCGAAATCTACAATCACGTAATAGCATATTTTAGGCACAAGTAACCTTTTATTACTTCTTACGCACCTATACTTCCTTTCCTTAGTTAACCTACGAGTTATTCTTAGACTCACCTTAATTGGTTAACTAACCTTCTATTTTTAGAAGCTTTCTTAATTTAGCGCTTTCTTAAAC
The DNA here is from genome assembly GCA_022495995.1 of Adenophora triphylla var. japonica. Lineage (NCBI taxonomy): Eukaryota > Viridiplantae > Streptophyta > Magnoliopsida > Asterales > Campanulaceae > Adenophora > Adenophora triphylla. Next base: position 314,438 of record JAFEMH010002471.1, read on the forward strand.
TTAGAAACTTTCTATTTCGAAATTCTAACACTTTGGAACCTAAGTCTTTTAAGATTCTTAAAGTTGTTATTCTTCTTCTTTCCTTTGATATATTTCCCTTTAAAGTCTTTTGACTTCCCTAAATTCCTAAAGGTTCCTTTAGGTTTTCTTAATTTCCACAAAGTCCTTTAACTTTCCAAATTTTACAAAATAGTCCCTCAACTTTTGAAAATTACAAAATAGTCCCTCAACTTTTGAAAAATTACAAAACAGTCCCTCAACTTTTGGAAAATTACAAAACAGTCCCTCAACTTTTGGAAAATTACAAAACAGTCCCTCAACTTTTGGGAAATTACAAAACAGTCCCTCAACTTTTGGAAAATTACTAAACAGTCCCTCAACTTTTCAGTAATTGCAAAACAGTCCTTCAGATTTTCAAAATCACAGAACAGTCCCTCAGAACTTTTGAACTTTTCAGTTCAGTCCTGAAGTTAACTGTCCAGTTAATGACTTAACTGGAAAATCCTTTCAGCTTCGAAAATTTTGCAATTTGGTCCCTTTTCAGTTTAAAAACTAACTGTTTTCACACAAAACAAACCAAAAGCTTAACACTTAAAAAGGAACACACCCAAAATCACTCTAGGCCAATTCGGCCGAGCCATGGGAGATTCAAAAACATGATTTTTGTTCCTCTTTTTATTTTCTAAACATTAAATACATCATTTAATTTATATACTCTTTTAAATAAAAATACCTTTAATCATATTAATTGAAATTGATTTAATTCTACAATAATATGAACTAGGGTTAGGGTTATATCATTATAACCTACAATTCCCCAATAATCAAATCCTTAATTTATTACATAAACCCTAAGATTAAACCATTAGAAATCCAATAATGGCTAAACCTAGAATTAAATAGTTTTACACTTTCGAAAAATCATAATTAATTCAATTTAAATCGGAATTGAATGAAACAAAAACTAGATTGTAGGTTATCATCTTACCTTGATTTTTGATGAAGGAACAATGGCCAAAAGAAGACCAAAAACGGCTGTAACTCCCCCTCCAAGCAACTGGCCGCCGCCCCTCCTCTAGGTTTAGGGTTTTTTGATTTTTTTCTTTTTCTTTGCTAAATGAGAGATTGTGAGGAAATTAATAATGAGGTTTTATTTTTATACCCTAGGCTTTCACCTCCTTGGGCCCCTTTGAATTCCTAAGCCCAACTTAGCCCACTTGATTTAATTAATTAAATTGGTCCATTTAATTAACCCAAGTCCAATTCAATTAAGGAGTATTATTTTATTATTATTATAATTAAAATAATACTAAAAAAAAAAATTAAAATTTTTCGGGTCTTTACATTCTTACCTCCTTAAAAGAGTTTGGTCCTCCAAACTAAACGTACCTTAATTTTTGAAGAGATCGGGATACATTTCCCTCATTTCGCTTTCGAGCTCCCATGTCGCCTCACGTTCTGAGTGGTTGCTCCATTGTGCCTTCACGTACGGTATGACTCGCCTTCGCAGATTCTGGTCCTTCCGGTCCACAATCTTAATTGGTTTCTCGTCATAACTCAAATCCGTCCGAAGCCTTAGCTGCTTATATTCAATTACATGACTCGCATCTGCCATATACTTCCTTAACATGGATACGTGAAATACATTTTGTACCCCAAATAGCACAGTGTGGTAAGGCTAATCGATATGCCACCTTTCCAACTCTATCCAAGATCTCAAATGGTCCTACGTACCTTGGACTCAACTTTCCTTTTATACCAAACCTCATGACGCCTTTGGTTGGTGAAATCTTCAAAAATACATGATCTCCCACTTGAAATTCTAGGTCGCGTCGTCGGTTGTCTGCGTAAGATTTCTGCCTACTCTGTGCAGTCCCTAATCATTTCGAATATGTTGTACCTTAATTTGCAGCAAGTGAGCCGACTTCATAAGTCTTTCCACTATGACCCAAATCGCGTTATGACCTTTCAACGACTTCGGTAATCCAACCACTAAGTCCATTGCTATATTCTCCCATTTCCATTGACAATGAAAGATACTCTTCCAAATAACAAGTAGTGGTACTTCTACCATTAACCTATAGAGGTTTTATACACATATGTCTGTCAATTCTAAGTATTGGTGCAATTTTCATCTAGGTGACTCCGATACACCTTTTCAGGCGATCGTTGAATAAGGTTCCCTGCGCTTTTATCAAAGCGCTCCCTTATCCGGATGCATCATGATAATCACATCTATAGAATTTAAGGTCATTTCAATTCGTCTAAACCAATTCATTCAACATTAAGGTCATTTCAATCTGTCTAGACCAATTCATTTAATATTAAGGTCATTTCAATCTGTCTAGACCAATTCATTTAATATTAAGGTCATTTCAATCTGTCTAGACCAATTCATTTAATATTAAGGTCATTTCAATCTGTCTAGACCAATTTATACAAAGTCCTCATCAAATGGACATAATAATAGTATATGTAGTGTTCAAGGTACGAGAACACCCAAAAATCAATTCCAATCATCACAGATACCCATTAATTTCCTATACATCTTTGTATTCCAGGTATGAACAGAAAATTTCGAATAGTGTGATTCTTGTAAGATCTCTCGCTTTTTGTCTCGGTTGTCTGGTACCCAAATTCCCGATTTATACCTTAAGATCCCATCTTCGCCCATACGAAGATCTTTGCCTTGTCCTTTGCCCATGAGGACATCTCTCTCATCGTCTACACCTTGAGCCTCCTTAACTCTCTCAAAAAATGTAGGTTGAACAATTAACTGAGCTAGATACCCTCTAACTCGCACTGCTAAGTTTGAACCCTCAACGTTATTCCACGCACTTACCCCCTTAGAAATTAATGCCGCTAAGGTTCCCCTATTCTTCCTACTCAATGCATCGGCCACCTTATTGGCCTCCCTGGTGATACAAAATGGTACAATCATAATCTTTAAGTAATTATAATCATCTCCTTTGCCTCATATTAAGTTCCTTTTGGGTGAAAATATACTTAAGACCCTTATGATACGTATGAATCTGACAAGTCGTTCCGTACAAGTAATGTCTCCAAATCTTTAATGCAAACACCACTGTTGCTGACCCTAAATCATGAGTCGGGTAATCCTTCTCGCGTGTTTTTTTTTTTTTTCAATTTCCTTGACACGTAGTCTATAACCTTATCATTCTGCATCAATACGCAGCCTAATCCTTTAAGCGAAGCATCGCTATAAATTACAAATCCGTCTGATCCAGATGGTAACCAAGAACTGCGTAGACTAATCTTTGATTCAATTCCCGAAAATTCTTTTCACATTCTTCCGACCAAACTAACCTTGTTCCTTTCGCGTTAATCTAATTAATCTGGTCCTGGCAACTTAGAGAATCCTTCAATGAATCTCCTATAGTAACTAGCCAATTCCAAGAAATTTCTTATCTCACTAACTGTGGTTGGTCTTTCCCAATTCACTATAGCTTCTAGTTTTGTTGTATCCACTGCAACTTCATCCTTAGATATCACATGTCCTAAGAATGCCACTTTCTCTAGCCAAAATTCGTAATTCTTGAATTTGGCATACAATTGTTGTTCTTTCAGAATTTGCCGCACTAACCTCACGTGCTCTTTATGCTCCCCCTTAATCTCTGAATATACCAAACACATCATCAATGGATACAATCACACATTTATCCAGTAGTTCTTGTAATTGTTCCTTCGCTTCTTTAAGTTAAGTCGGCGCTATTCTCGACGGTGCCTTAGATATTGGTGCGGTTTCGGTGCCAAATCTATAGAGAATTCCACTTCTCTTCTCGCGTATTCCGTGCAATTATTCTCGGGAACACATCCTTGAAATCTCGATCACCGAAAGAGGTTCTATACGCACTTCTTTCTTATCCCTCTCACTAATATTGGCTAAAAACTTTCACATACTTTTCTTAACATCATTCGGGCTTTCATATCCGAAATAAAGTTCACTTGGGGTCTGTGGATTCGATTCTTGGTCATAAAACTCTTCTCCAGATGGTAATCTGAAATACACTTCCTTCTTAAAGCCATTTTTCATGGCATGGTAAGCAACTAACCAATCTATCCCTAAAGATAATATTAAATTCATTCATTCCTAACTCGATAAGGTCAACCTCGAGTTCTCTTTCTCCTATTTTCAAAGGACAACACTTATATGCATATGAAATAGGAATTGACTCTCTCGTCAGAGAATCTATGACCGCAGGTAATCCTAACGCCTCAGTTCCAAGTTCATTTTCTTTGCCTAATAAGCACTAATAATTTAATGCGTAGCACCAGAATCAAACAATGCATACACATCACTAGAATAGAGTTGAATTGTATCTTCAACAAAATCATTTGTGGCTCTTGTGTCCTTGACAATCATGGTAACACTCGTCCACAACCACTACCGGTTCTTTTATCATCTTTTTCTCCTCGAGAAATTTCAGCCTTCCTCTTGGTTCTTGGTACTTCCACCGCGAATGTCTCATCTTGTCACCATTGTAACATTTCCTTTTCCTTATACCAAAGATTCATCGCCTTGTGCTCCTCCTCGCACACTTGGCATTTCCCAATAGTTCCTCACCCTTGGGCATCAATTTTGTTCCCCTTCTTGCGGTTATCGAAATTCTTATTCTGGTACTTACTTGCAGTACCTCCTTTCCATGGTTCTTATCCGTAGCTTTCCTTTTATTACCGGTCTCATCTTGGTCCCAGCTTCCGTTTCCAGTTTCCAAGCTTCCAGGACACTTTTCGGTCCACTAGCTTCTTTAATAAGTAATAATATCTATAATATTTAGTTTAACAAACTCACTACATATATATACGTAGCCGTCTTGCTAGTTAATACTTTACTTCGCTCCGTCTCAAAAGACTATAATTAAATTTTTGTTTTCGTCTCAACAGACTATATTTTAACTTTTGAAGATTTTCCGTTTCTAAAACACTTTAATAGTTCTTCTTGTTAACCTACGGGTTATTCTTGACTCCTTGGTTTGGTTAACTAGGCTTTCTATTTTAGGTAACTTTCCTAAAATAGTAACTTCCATTCTTTCTATTTTATACTTTCTATTTTAGGTACTTTCCTAAAATAGTAATCTCTATACTTTCTATTTTAGGCACTCTCCTAAAATAGTAATTTATATACTTTCTATTTTAGGTACATTCCTAAAATAGTAGCTTTCTAAATTTAGTAACTTCTTAAATTTAGCAACCTTCCCCCCTTTGGGACATTATAGTTAGGGAAAATATGACTTCTTATAGGTTTGTTACTTGGATAATTTCCTCATTGAGTCCGTCTCAAAAGATTTTAACTTTTTCCTTTCAATCGTCGTTTCATTAGATCCTTGGTCGTTTCAATAGAACACTTATCAAATACCGGTCGTTTCACTAGACCTAAACTTGATTACACTCGACCGTTTCAATAGGCCGTTCATCTTTTCACATCGGTCGCTTCAGCAGACCAATCATTTTTCTCACTTGGCCATTTCAATCAGCCAATTACTTTTCACACATGGTCTTTTCACTCGACCAACTTTCTCGTTCTAGGTTAGCACACACGCTTAACACTTACGAACAAAATACAAACAATTCCTCAAAATAAACTCCAATATTATTATTGCATTAAACTCTTTAAATTCCACACAATATCTGGAGTTCGTTTAGAACTAACTACTCATTTTCTCTACTCATAAATAACTCAACGTCCCACTTTTCAATCGTGAAACAACACCTTCCTAGGTCTTCCCTCAGTCTTTCACTAGGTTCCTTTTGGTGTCTTTTTATAACCTCTTGGTCTTCCTCTAGACCTTCTTACCGTCTCTAACTCTTAATCATCATCTTCAATTACAATTGGAGTAGCTTCACTACTCCCAATCTCTTCACTTATACCTCAAGTATCTCACCTTAGAAACCTCATTCTTTATTACCTCGATAACTGCCTCGTCTTTTTCTATAGGTACCTTTGACTCTCCTAGGTCATATTACCAGTCAAAACTCAAGAAATATCTCCTGATCATCTCCTAGAATCAAGACAGATCATCATTAGTATATCTTCAATACATAATATTTATATACTTAAAGTAAATATGCTTTAATCTTCCAAAGCAACGAGTAAGTTATTCCTTTAACCTTTCCACTTAGTTTTCCTAACTTTATAATTTTCAAACCTAGAACCATTTCTTAATTCTGGGTTTCATTCCTCAAAAGTCAATTCTATTACTCCAAGGTACTTAGATCTAACACTTCCCATGAGACCTAAAACCGGAGCTTTGATACCAACTGTAACGACCCCGAATTTCCATAATCTCCATAATTCCATAAACATAAATAAATACCCCAAAATACGGGTCCACAACGGTAACTTAAGTCAAACCATTACATAAGTGCGGAAAGATCAGATGTAACGACTAAGTACAGTAACTAGTACTAATAAAAGTTCTCAAATTCTAATCATTAAATAATTCATTTATTCTACTTAATTTCTCCGCCTCTTTCTGATGACGGTTCTCCTCCTTTCTATTCCGATCCTGAGGGAAAAAGAAAATGAAGGAATGAGCGAACAATGCCCAGTAAGTTCATACGTGGTCTCATCGATACAATGAGGAGACGACTAGAAAGAACGCATCCAAAAATTATATTCAAGGATAGGTTATAAACAACAATTATGTGTATATTTCATAGCAAAGAAAGTGTGGCAACTACAACTTTGTTATGCTTTCGTACTTCCGTCAATTCCACGGGTCATACCCTACATCAGTAATTCCCAAAACAACGAACACCTACATTGATGTCGTGTTTTCATAATACATGCTTTTCTCATTAAGCATAGTTTCATAACTAGTAAATTATAATGCATACTAGTTATTATACGGGTTATACCCTACATTGAGTATTCCCATAATTTTTCATAATACATGCTTTTCTCATTAAGCATAATTTCATAACTAGTAAATAATAATGCATACTAGTTATTACATACAGTGCATTCCAAGGTACAAGAATACACATAGCAATTTCAATATTTGCAGATATTCCATGAACAAGAACATATCATTAATAAGGAATTTTCAATGACGATACATTTCATCAGAGTATTTTAAAAATTACTATCAGCCACAGATAGCATTCACGTTTTGAAAAGACTCAATGGAGTTTCCAAACGAATTTGATATACAAGAGTACTTAGGATCGTAATTCCTTACCTTAGCTTTGCTTCCTTGCTTAGCAACGTCCTTTACGCGAAATCTACAATCACGTAATAGCATATTTTAGGCACAAGTAACCTTTTATTACTTCTTATGCACCTATACTTCCTTTCCTTAGTTAACCTATGAGTTATTCTTAGACTCACCTTAATTGGTTAACTAACCTTCTATTTTTAGAAGCTTTCTTAATTTAGCAGTTTCTTAAACTTAGAAACTTTCTATTTCGAAATTCTAACACTTTGGAACCTAAGTCTTTTAGTATTCTTAAAGTGTTATTCTTCTTCTTTTCCTTTGATATATTTCCCTTTAAAGTCTTTGGACTTCCCTAAATTCCTAAAGGTTCCTCTAGGTTTTCTTAATTTCCACAAAGTCCTTTAACTTTCCAAATTTTACAAAATAGTCCCTCAACTTTTGAAAATTACAAAATAGTCCCTCAACTTTTGAAAAATTACAAAACAGTCCCTCAACTTTTGGAAAATTACAAAACAGTCCCTCAACTTTTGGAAAATTACAAAACAGTCCCTCAACTTTTGGGAAATTACAAAACAGTCCCTCAACTTTTGGAAAATTACTAAACAGTCCCTCAACTTTTCAGTAATTGCAAAACAGTCCTTCAGATTTTCAAAATCACAGAACAGTCCCTCAGAACTTTTGAACTTTTCAGTTCAGTCCTGAAGTTAACTGTCCAGTTAATGACTTAACTGGAAAATCCTTTCAGCTTCGAAAACTTTGCAATTTGGTCCCTTTTCAGTTTAAAAACTAACTGTTTTCACACAAAACAAACCAAAAGCTTAACACTTAAAAAGGAACACACCCAAAATCACTCTAGGCCAATTCGGCCGAGCCATGGGAGATTCAAAAACATGATTTTTGTTCCTCTTTTTATTTTCTAAACATTAAATACATCATTTAATTTATATACTCTTTTAAATAAAAATACCTTTAATCATATTAATTGAGATTGATTTAATTCTACAATAATATGAACTAGGGTTAGGGTTATATCATTATAACCTACAATTCCCCAATAATCAAATCCTTAATTTATTACATAAACCCTAAGATTAAACCATTAGAAATCCAATAATGGCTAAACCTAGAATTAAATAGTTTTACACTTTCGAAAAATCATAATTAATTCAATTTAAATCGGAATTGAATGAAACAAAAACTAGATTGTAGGTTATCATCTTACCTTGATTTTTGATGAAGGAACAATGGCCAAAAGAAGACCAAAAACGGCTGTAACTCCCCCTCCAAGCAACTGGCCGCCGCCCCTCCTCTAGGTTTAGGGTTTTTTGATTTTTTTCTTTTTCTTTGCTAAATGAGAGATTGTGAGGAAATTAATAATGAGGTTTTATTTTTATACCCTAGGCTTTCACCTCCTTGGGCCCCTTTGAATTCCTAAGCCCAACTTAGCCCACTTGATTTAATTAATTAAATTGGTCCATTTAATTAACCCAAGTCCAATTCAATTAAGGAGTATTATTTTATTATTATTATAATTAAAATAATACTAAAAAAAAAAAATTTAAAATTTTTCGGGTCTTTACAGAAAATATCCTCCACAAGACTAAATAAGTGCATGCCTCCACTAAGGATGACAGTAAAGAAAACTGCATTATAAGAAAAAGAAAATCAAGCTTCCAAGATTATATTAAGTTCACATCTAACTAGAGCAAGAATATACAAACACTATTGGAAAAAAATCAAATTATTTTGCTCTCATCTCATGGTTTTTCTAGAGTTGTCACTTTTAAAGATTTGTATTAAGGTTATATCTTGATTCACTTTTTAAGGTTATGTATTAAGGGTTAAATATATTCCCTCCGTCCCAGAAAACCTTATCCAGTTGTTCTGAACTCAGCCAATCGAGTTGAATTTTGACCAAATTTTAAGATCAATTTACTTATCATTATAACATCTAAAGTTTGTTATCCACAAAACAACCAAATGATTTATCAATAACAATTATTAAAATTTCATTAGATTGAATAATTTGATATTAATATTTGGTCAAAGTTCATCTTTGTTGACTTGCTAATGTAGCAACTGGGTAAGAAACTCTTGGACAGAAAGAGTATACATTATTATCATTAAGAAGTATATTTTTAAAGTGTTTCTTAAAATGAAAAATAATCATTTATTTATTCATTTAGGATAAAGAAAGTATACTCCCTCCGTCTCATCTTAAATGAATTATTTTTCTTTTGGTCCTTACCACCTAAAATGAGACTATCCAAAATGATAAACAATATTCACTATTCCATTACTCATTATCTTTCATACTTTACTTTTTACTTTCACAACAACAATCAACTTACTATAATAGAAACTCTATAAATTAATACTCGATCAATTAATAAACTCTTTAAATTAATAATTTTGGTCGATCCAACTTGAACTATAATTTAAAATTTTTTACTCGATAAATTAATAAATTCTCTAAATTAATTAATAATTTTGTCCGGTCCCAACAGTATTAATTAATAGAGATTCAATTGTATTTCTCACATGCATTCTCTCTCCTACTATAATTTCAGACTCACAACATTTCTGTCTTACTTCATTTTTAAATTGTTTTTTAAAATATTAATATATCAATAAACTTGATCTCATTTTAGGTAAGATGGAAGAAATATTATTTTTGCGTATCATAATTATTGTATCTACACACACTCTCCATCCCCTCCTCAAAAGAAGTTCAACTTTTTTATAATCGCTATTATGATCAATAATTTAAATGAGTTAATTATCAAAAAAAAAGGGACTGTTACTAGGGTGTGCAAGAAAACCGAAAAAAATCCCAAAAATTGTACTGAAATCGATAAAAATTGAATCGAGAATATCGAAAACCGATATACCGATTAGCATTCAGTATGAAAAATTGGAAAAACCGAGTTTTCGATTTAGGTATGGTTTTATTGTTGGGTTTTATGGGTCCATGCGCAGCGGAAATCAAAGCAATAACACAAAACCCAAGAGCCCTAAGGATCCGTTCTATACGATTAAATTGAATTTTCTATGAGAAAGAAGTTTTACCAACCTTAATCGCTTTCCAATCTTGAGCTATCGAACAAAAATTAATTATGTGATTCTTTAATCACAATCTTCGATTTTCCAAGACCCTTGAATTGATGTTGCTTTTCTTCCTAGAACTCCAAGCCTTGATCAATTTAATGAGCGAAGACTCTCTATTGATATCCACACCTTCGAACAAATCCAAGAACTCTTCTTGTAGGATTGCTAGATCCTTTCTTGAAACCTTGAAGAAATCACCAATTGAGAATTATGGATTTTGATCTTGTTGTTAATCAAAACCCTTTTTGCTATTTTTCTTGTGAAAAATTCGTACTGTGGATGCTGAAAACAAAGGGGTATTTATACTTATTATTGTAAAAATTGTGCAGTCCTAATCGTATTAGGAAACCGCACAAAACCGCCTCACAAGGCTAAAGTGGTCACCGACCCACTCGCCACTGCAAGGGTGGGCCGATGATGTTGCCATTTTCAGTGTTTTCTCAATTCTTGTTTTCTTCTTTCGTTTCACCAATTTGTTCTATCGTGTGTGACCCAATAGGATTATATTAAGTTGGCAATGAGTCTGAATTTTATTCGACCCTCATAAAACATAAGCGGATTCTAGCAAGCCATTATGTCTACCCAATTAATATAACGTTAAGAGTTCACGTTTCCAATGGTACACTTTCATTTCTCCTTTTGTCTCACAACGTTATATTAAACACAAGTCATGGTCAAAAGTCAACTTGTCTTTGTTCAATGCTTTCTCGATATTGAGTATAATGATAATCCAATCTAATTGGGGTGTGGCCACACGCTTTCATCATTATCACCCATCGAGGGGCTCATGCAAAACATCTCTCTTCCGAGGGACAAATTCCATCTTGACTTATCATCTTCTCAACCATGAATCCGATCATGCCAAAATTAGCCTTTATAAATATCGTGTTAAGATATCGTTTGACTGAAATCAAACATAATGTTCATCAAGCGAAAAGCCATGATAATCTCAGGTCTAAGGAATAAATGAAGTAACCATATGAGATTTAATTATGACATCTCGACCATGACATAAATCTCATACTAAGTCGAGTTCCGGTCACTTGTTCTCTAACAAGTACCCATAAATATAATGTGCATCTCCATGCATATAATAAATACATTTATTATTCATTATCATTTATACTAGATGTTAACTTAATATTTAGGGACGGAGTTAAATACAATAAATATGTAAAACAAGTATTTAACCAAATGAATAATTTCTCATATAATGTTAACACATAAGCATATAAATCTATAGGCCTAGGGCATAACACTAACAGTCTCCCACTTGCACTAGGCCCAATCTCCCATGTATCGAATACCCATGGACCTAACATGACCATCATGCTTAGCTTGTGGTAGTGCTTTAGTTAATGGGTCCGCCACGTTGTCATTTGTGTCTACTCGCATATCTTAACGTCTCCCTCTCACATATCTCTCGGATAATGTGGAAATGCCGAAGTATGTGCTTGGATCTCGGTGTGACCTTGGTTCCTTTGCTTGAGCAATGTCACCATTATTGTCACAAGAAAGTTCAATAGGATCGGTGATACTAGGAACGACCTCTAAATCACTAATGAACTTTCGATACAAATCGCCTCCTTAGTGCACGGATGCCGCATGTACTCCGCTTCGGGTAGAATCAAGAATCAGTACTCGCTGAGCTTTTCCAACTAACAGTGCCTCCATTTAGCATGAACAAAAATCCGACCGTGATCTATAGTCATCTTTGTCAGCTTGAAAGCTAGCATCTCGCGTAGCCTTTAATTACAAGATATCCTTCCATTCCTCCAAAGCCCAAGAATACATCCTTAGTCCTTCTTAAGTACTTAAGGATATTCTTGACTGCTATCCAATGTGGCTCACCGGGATCCGATTGGTACCTACTCGTCATGCTTAGAGCACACGACACATCGGGGCTAGTACATAACATAGCATACATGATAGACCCAATACCGAAGCATATGGAATCTCTTTTCGCTCATCATTTGTCTTAGGACTTTGATTCTTGCTAAGAGAAATGTCATACAACATTGGCAAGTTCCCTCTTTTAGAATTTTCCATTTGAAATCTTCTAAGGACCTTGTCAATGTAAGTACTTTGACTTAAACCAATCATCCTTCTAGATCTATCTCTATAAATCTTGATACCAAGGATATATGCAGCTTCGCCCATATCTTTCATAGAAAAATATTTCCCTAACCAAGACTTGACAGTCTTTAGTGCAGGAGTGTCATTTCCAATTAGTAAGATATCATCTACATACAAGACTAAAAACCGTGCTATGCTCCCACTAATTTTCTTGTATACACAAGGTTCATCTTCGTTCTTGATAAAGCCAAATTCTTTAATTGCTTCATCAAAATGTAGATTCCAACTCCTAGAAGCTTGCTTTAGTCCATAAATGGACCTTTGCAATTTACACACCATATTAGAATTTTCTGGATGAACAAACCTTTCAGGTTGTATCATGTATACATCCTCAAGTAGCTTCCCATTTAGGAAATTTGTTTTGACATCCATTTGCCATATCTCACAGTCATAATATGCGGCTATGGCAAGTAAAATTCTAATAGACTTAAGCATAGCTACAGGCAAAAAGGTTTCATCATAGTCTATGCCATGAATTTGCCTATATCCCTTAGCTACAAGCCTAGCCTTGTAGGTGTCCACCTTCCCATCCATGGCGGTCTTTTTCTTGAAGACCCATTTGCACCCTATGATTTTTACACCTTCAAAGCGGATCAATCAAGTTCCAAACTTGGTTATCATCCATGAATTATAATTCGGATTTCATGGCTTCTTGCCATTTTTCCGAATCAGAGAGGACATCGCTTCGATAGGAAGTAGGTTCATCATTTTCGATGAAGTCCACTGCATCACTTTTCGTAACGAGAAATCCATATCTCTCGGGTTCGGATCGTGATCTACCACTTCTCGCGAAGGTCTTGTGTATCTTGAACCGGTTCCTCAACACTTTGTGGAATAGGTTCGGCTTCTACTATTGGTTCAATGTTGTCTTCTGTTCTCGAATTTCCTCGAGATCTATTTTACTCCCACTGGTTCCCTTGCGAATAAACTCCTTTTCTAGGAAGGTACCATTACGAGCAACAAATACTTTATTCTCATTTCGGCTCAAAACCGACGTTTGCCACGTAAACGCTCATTTCCAACTCAAAACCGACGTTTTTCATTCAAACACTCGTCTTTTCAAAAAAAGTCACCTAATCAACGTTTGACATTCAAACCAAGATTAAGCTTGTCATTCAAGCCCCTATTTCAAAACACGCACACACACACACATTTTCGAGAAAGGTAGAAAGACTCGTCATACGAGGCATTTCGGGTGATCTCGTAATACTCTTCCCGAAACGTAACGTGACCTCCGAACCTAACAATCTCTGGTACTAAAAAGCTTTTTACTCGTTTTTGCTACCAATAAAAATGATCCCCGTTTCCAAAGCCTTTTCCTAAGTTTTTGCTACCAATAAAAACGACACTCGTTTTTCACTATAGCCGTTTCTCAGCGTTTGGGCTCAAAATACAAAAACCGCGTGGCGACTCCTCATTCCTTCCCGAAAAGCGAGGTCTCAGACACCAACCCCTCCGCGAAAGACAACCGCCTTTCCGCCTCCGCGCGAAATTCGGGTAATTTCAGTTGGCGACTCCGCTGGGGACTTGGATACTTTTTTCAAAACTATCGTTGTTTTCAAAAAAGCCTTCTGTGGGTCAAACTTTCGTTTACCCTTCCTCGATTTTGTGTGTGTGTGTGTTACTTTAAACCTCGAACGGTTTTTTTTCAAAATGGCGTTGCATTCTTTCAAAATCATAACATGTTCATGCATTCTTGTTCATATTTGATTTACATGCTATCTTTTGAACTGCGCATCAAAATTCTTTAAGACACATTCTGAAAAATCTCTGTTTTACTCAGAAAAAGAATTTTAGTGACCGCACACTACTCGCACTTGCTGCCTCGGAACACCGCACTTCACGTGCACTTGCTGCCTCGGTACACTGCACACTACGTCCCGAACCCGGGATGGCCTTATCAGTTGCACCTCGGTTGGTCTGCCAGACACCTTTCGAGGGCGCACGGGGTCGTCCCAAACATCCCATCCTAGCCCGTGTAAGCCATGCACCCTTTGTGTCACACTTCGTCCAAGACCCCGGTTGGTTTTTGGCTTAGTTCGTGTCATAAAGCCTAAGTGTATGTTTTTTTATGCCAGGTTACGCTACGAGTCAAGCTCGAAAGATTGAGACCCAAGGTCGCTCCCGACCCGAAGTCTTGAGCTTTTTAGCCTTGTTTTTGATGCGGAGCTCTGCCGAAAAATATACCCGAAGGTTCAATGTGACACCGTGTCACCAAACCCTCGCCGTATGCACCGTGCCAGCCACGACTTAGCCAATGCCAAGAGCTAAGGCCCTCGCGCAAGTGAAGTCAGGAGAGGTCATGCCGAAATTTTGGCACGATCCCCACCTTAAATTAAGGACGTTGACTTCGACTGTGGCCCGCGTGTTACATACGTTGGAAGTTTGCGTGATCAGCTAGCCTTAATTTCACTTTTTCCTTTGTCGGTGGAACTTGCTTGCCTTATAAGACCCCTGCTCGGGATTGTCCGTCCCGAGAAGATGATCTACAAATGGAAACTGGGGCTTATAAACGTAGTGCGAGATCCACTGATTAGAGCTTTAGGTTAGTTGCGAAAAAGAATAGCAATCTTTTCCAACCATTTAGGACTCTGAGAAAAATATGTTTTCAGTAAACTTAAACAACAATTGCATGGTCCCATCTCGGGAATCTTTCAAATAGTGACCCCTCGCGGTCCAACTTTCAATCGCGACCTTCCGCGGTCCGATATCTCATATCTTGACCCCTCGCGGTCCAACTTTCAATCGCGACCTTCCGTGGTCCGATATCTCATATCTCGACCCCCCGCGGTCCAACTCTCAATCGCGACCTTCCGTGGTCCGATATCTCATATCTTGACCCCTCGCGGTCCAACTTTCAATCGCGACCTTCCGTGGTCCGATATCTCAAATCTCGACCCCTCGTGGTCCAATCCTCAATCGCGACCTTTCTCGGTCCGATATCCCAATCTCGACCCCTCGTGGTCCAACTCTCAATCGCGACCTTCCTCGGTCCGATATCTCAAATCTCGACCCCTCGCGGTCCAACTCTTAATCGCGACCTTTCTCGGTCCGATATCTCTAATCTCGACCCCTCATGGTCCAACTCTCAATCGCCACCTTTCTCGGTCCGATATCTCAAATCTCGACCCATCGTGGTCCAACTCTCAATCGCGACCTTCCTCGGTCCGATATCTCAAATCTCGACCCCTCGCGGTCCAACTCTCAATCGCGACCTGTCTCGGTCCGATATCTCATATCTCGACCCCTCGCGGTCCGACTCTCAATCGCGACCTTCCTCGATCCGATCTCCAATCTCGACCCCTTGCGGTCCAATCCTAAATCGCGACCTTTCCCGGTCCGATCTCAAAATATCCAATCGAGACCTTTCACTAAGTTTGATCTCCACTATCCAATCGAGACCCTCACTTGGTCCGATCTCAAATAGTCAATCTCGACCTTTCATGGTCAAACCTCCAATCATGGTCTTTCACGCACGATCCCCAATCTTCGATATCGGCCTTTCATGGTCAAGTATTTAATCCCGACCTCGCATAGTCAAATCCAATCTCGACCCTCACGGTCCAATTCTGATCTCGACCTTTCAAGGTCCCACCTTTTCCAATCAGTTAGGATCAAGAGAAGACGTGTCTTAAAGTGGACTCAAGTAGTATATGCACATTACACACGAGCCTTAAAGCCTTGAGCCAAATACCCCTTCCGAAAACTAAGCCATACCTTTCGTTCCTGCAGCAATCGTAGAGTGGTTCAAATTCGGTCGGCGCCTCGCCGTAATTACGATTACGGCAAAGACGTACGGTTCCTCGGTTTCCTCGGTTCCTACAAATGGACTCTCCGACATGTCGACTTCACCGAGAAATCGTGACAGAATGGAATCCCGCCTCCGTAATGATATGACACCGGAAGAAGCCATCCGGGCTGTGAGGTTCACAAGAAACAGAAGAAGATCAATGTAATTTCATGGTACAGCTTACGAACGAGCGAGGTATAGCAACTATCCTCACGGATGGTACTTTCGTCTTAATCAAGGACGACGATCCTTCACGATCGGCTCCCAAACCTCGACTGTGTTCCTCCACCGTCCAGCCTACGGAATCCTACAAATCGAGGAAACAACCGACCTAGGCTTCACGTTGCCACCTCCCGAGGGCAACCTCCCGTCATATAATGCGGCCGAGCCAATACTACTCCCTTTTCACTCAATGCAACCGCAGTAGCCATTGACCATCTCAAACAGTATCCCAATATCCATCAAAATCCTCCCGTGTTCACTTCCTTCTCTCAATATGCCCAGAATTCATCAGGTTTCCCCCACATAACCTTTCCAACCCATTACTTCGGACATCCTGCATTCGTTCCCGCTGCTTCATGGCCTCAAATCCCTCCACTTCCACCAGTATCATGGGCACAAACTGGATCACCGCTTTGCCTCGCGGTATGGAACTCAGAAGTTAACAGGAAATGGAAAGCTCAAGCGTCCTGGCAGTCCAATCAGCGATGAACAGCTAGAGTAGGGGCTACCTATCCTCGAGATCCGTCGATTGTCTTTTGGTCAACCTTCGTAGGTTCTATTACTTTCCTCGTTCAATCAAGTCCGCTTCGGACATTGTAGTTAATCTTAAATTTTCTATAAATAAGTGTCTTTTTCTCTTCTTGCTAGACTTGAGACATTATTTGCACACCTACATTACAACTACTGAAATGGTTATATCCTAAATGATCACTTGCATTGCTCAACAAATAATCTCGAAAATAACTAATGTTCTCGATTAATCGGAGTGAGAAAGTCAACTGGTGCCCTCCCCATACACTTTCCTCACCTCACAAAGGCCTCCCTCAAACCATGCACTTCCCAAAACATGTCTCCACCATCACCTTGACCAAGTCAACGACGACGGCAACATCAAGGAACAAAAAAAGGTCACTCAACATCGGAAGATTGACCCCATGTCGACAACAACCTCGGAGCTCGCCGCCCTCGTACGCATCGAGAAAGTTCAAGCAGGAGCATGCCTTCGTCCTCAAGAAATTCAAAAAAAAAGAAAAAAAGAAAAAAAGAGAAAAGTTCAAACAAGAACTTCAAAAAAAAAAAAAGTTTAAACAAGAACTTCAAAAAAAAAAACTTCAAACAAAAAACTTCAAAAAAAAAAAAAAAAAGGTGAGCGCGAAGGACCCAAAGACCGCCAATCACAAGCTTGACAGATGGGCAAAGCAAAATTAAAGCTCGAAGAATGAAGGTTGTTGATAACAATGGAGCGGTCAAAGCAAAGGCAAAAACACATCATAAGCCCTTACGCTACATTTGAATTCTTTCTCCTCCAAGGTGAAAGACGCCGATCAAGAAGCAATGGAATCACTAAGAAGCCGTCAACAACGACTTGTCAAGGAATCACCTCGAGGCCCGTACCTCATCATCCAAACTTCCCATCCGAGCCTTTTCACCAAAAGGACCACAAATGTTCATACCCTATTCCCAAAGCCAAAACACGGTTCGAGCGGAACTACGACGACCCTGAGCTCCTTACACCGAGGGGAACGTAGGCAACTGTAAATGGTTCGGTCATAAACACATACAAATCCCATAAACCCGGCCTCATCAATGACCTCCCCTATACACGAGACCTTTCTTTCACACACGCCCAACTTTGATCCGCGACATCGCTGACTTTCTTCTCACGGTTAATCAAGACATTTCGTTCATATCGGGATTAATGGTTGAACAACCCGAACATTAACAAAGGGTTTAAAGCAATCTTGTGATCATTATGGATAAAACATGTTTTCACGTATGTCTCGACAAGTCTTCTTTTTCTACGATAATAGGAAAAATAGAAGCTAAACACTCGTCTTTCCGTCGCCAAGAGCTTCCATACACTTCTCCAAACCTCTCTACGCTCATACTTCTCCCAAAAGAGTCAAACCCAAAGCGAGTTTTGGTGCTCGCATTAAACTAGGCATCCACATAAAATCGGGATTCGTTCCCACTTCTCTAAAATACGTCCTTGCGCGTATACATTACAAGCCATTCCTCTTATACACTTTGGTTGACCAATCGAAAAAAAAAATCAAGTACGGTCGCCTCGTCGGGCCACATAAAGTTTAACTCAGATTGGGGCTGCATCAGATTCACTCTAGAATCCCCACAGATGACCAGCGCTTCCTTCAAACTGGGCTTCACCAAGTCATTTTTCTTCACTGCGGCTTCGCCACACGAAGATAACTTTTTCATCCCAAGGGTCTACCTCGAGTTTCGATTATCGGGGCTTGTCGAAGCATCTTTCGGCATTATGGTCTTAATCGAATTGGGGCTTCTCGGATACGCCTCGATAGATCGTAATCGAATCCTCATGATACCTGGGCAACAAGAGCATCAAGGGCGCTTTTCTCCAAAGAAGTCTTCCCTTCCTTCAAACAAAGACAAAAATTCTTCGTAATCTTGCTGGGGTGGGAAAGCAAAAATATCTCGCCACGCCACGCTTCGTGCATCGTGACACAAGAAAGTCTCCAATCTCGGCAACCTTATCGCCAACAAGAAGCATAATCCCCGAAGGATAAGCCAAATTTCAACTCATCAAACCTCAAAGCAATCTGAGGCACCACCAAAACCTCTACCTGTCAAATGTTTGAGGACCCGATCCTCACTCAAAGCAGACTATTTGGGCGAACATTTCCTTTAGTCTCTCAAGCCACCTCTTCATACCCTCACAAGCTCAAGCTAGAGGAAGCTTGCAGCTCGCACTACATGGTCCCCATGGACACAACTCCAGAAGAAGTAATCCAAATGATCGGCAACATCTACTATGGCAACATCGTCACCCTCACAGATTTGGACCTGCCAAGATTTGGAGCTGACCACAATGAGCCGCTTTGCATCACTGTTCAGACTCCGTGATGAATGTCATACCCGCCAAGATGATGGACCTGCTTGACATCAAGCCCACAGATTTGAATCCTTCAGTCCACACTGTCAAGGCCTACGATTCTACTTCCCGCACAGCTTCTGTCGCTACTCTAAACATCCTGGGTTCGGCAAGTGGGATGATCCCCACCGAATTCCAAGTGTTGGACATTCCAATCACTTTCACAGCCATCTTGGGGCGACCCTGGCTGCATCAAATAAATGGCTTGGCATCCACCCTTCACCAATGCATCAAGTTCATGCAAGGCAACGAGCTAATCACAGTCTACGGCGACGCCCACCACCAAGGGGACCAAAGACCAACGGCATTCCAAAAGATAGAGATCAAGCACGATGACGACATGGCATTAATCGGATTCACACTGGAGACCTCCAAGATCCAAATATGCAATATGGGACCTTCCACTATTTTTGGGACAAAATCCTCCCGCCACGAAGATGATGAAACTCATGAACTTCATCCCAGATCGGGGCTCGCAAAAGGTTACAAGGCCAACACCAAGTCATAAAAGTCAAGGACCACACTACACCCGTAGGCTTGGTTATATGCCAACACCAGCCGACATCAGGAAAAACAAGAGGCTCGCCAACGCCAAAGCAGCAGCCCTCAAAAGGGGAACCTCCTACGGCACACCCAACCTCCAACCCTTACAGCTTCGACCTTGCTCGCTACTTCATCAAAGGAACTGACAAATGTAATTGAGGGAACCGACAGAGGAGCCGATGAAGATGAGAAAGCAATTGCCCATCTTTTAGAAAGATTACCCATCTTTTAGAAAGATTACCCATCTCTTAGAGAGATTACCCATCTCGCTTCGAAAGATTACCCATCTCGCTAGAAAGATTACCCATCCGCTCGAAAGATTATCCATCCGCCGAAAGATTACCCATCTCGCTAGAAAGATTACCCATCTCGCTAGAAAGATTATCCATCTCGCTCGAAAGATTACCCATCCGTTAGAAAGATTACCCATCTGCTAGAAAGATTACCCATCTTTTAGAAAGATTACCCATCTGCTAGAAAGATTACCCATCTTTTAGAAAGATTACCCATCTCTTAGAGAGATTACCCGTCTCTTAGAGAGATTACCCATTTTTTCGTAAGATTAGCCATCTTTTAATTAAGGTAGACAGTCAAATACCTCCAAACACCCTATCCCCAGCGGACAAAAGACAAACGGCAATCACTGTAAGCCCGTACAATGAATCTTCTCCTACAGCCGCAATAAGCCCGAACCCCAAGGCACGAACGCTGCAACAATACCTCTCCCGCCATCCTCGTAAGCTCCGAATACCTTTCACTTCAAGTGAACACATGTCTCCCCGGCAGCCGCAATAAGCCCGAACCCCAAGGCACGAATGCCTTGCAACAATACCTCTCCGGCCATCCTCGTAAGCCCGAATACCTTTTCACTTCAAAGAAGCGAACACATGCCTCCCCAGCCCGCAATAAGCTCGAACCCCAAGGCACGAACGCCTTGTAACAATACCTCTCCGCCATCCTCGTAAGCTCCGAATACCTTTTCACTTCAAGAAGCGAACACACGTCTCCCGGCACCCGCAATAAGCCCGAACCCCAAGGCACGAACGCCTTGCAACAATACTCTCTCCGGCCGTTCGTAAGCTCGAATACCTTTTCACTTCCAAAGCTAGTGAACACATGTCTCCCTAAGAATCGCAATGAGCCCGAACCCCAAGGCACGAACGCCTTGCAACAAATCCTTCTTTCCCGCAACCGTAATGAGCCCGAACCCCAAGGCACGAACGCCTTGCAACAATCCTTCTTCAGAACCGCAATGAGCCCGAACCCCAAGGCACGAACGCCTTGCAACAATCCTTCTTCGGCCATCTTCGTAAGTCCAAATACCTTTTCACTTCAGCAAGTGAACTATCACTTCCCCGGCAGTCATCATAAGCCCGACCATCCCAATTCAGCGGCCATCAAGGTAAGCCCGCACAACAATATCTCTTCGGCCGCCGTCGTAGCTCGAACATTCCTCCCAAGCATCCTAAGCACACTCCTTATAAAGGAACATCAATCATTATCCTCGCTCCCCTAATCGGATCGTTAGAACTCGGACGCTTTTTCCCAGAAGCGAACGTTCGCTACCCTAAGTCATCGTAAGCCCGACCATCCCAATTCAGCGGCCATCAAGGTAAGCCCGCACAACAATCCCTCTTTGACCGACATTTCCGTTGAATCCCCAGCATGAGATCCCGCTCCCTCCATGTATCAAGAAAACTCCGTCGGGGACGGAAATTTCATCTCCTCTCGTAAAACTCCACTGGGGACGGAAATTTCTCATCTCCTCTCGTAAAAACTCCGTCTGGGACGGAAATTTCTCATATCCTTTCAAGAAAACTCCGTCGGGACGGAAATTTCTTATATCCTTTCGTAAAAACTCCATCGTGACGGAAATTTCTCATCTCCTTTCAAGAAAACTCCGTCGGGGACGGAAATTTCTTATATCCTTTTAGAAAACTCCGTCTGGACGGAAATTTTCATCTCCTTTCAAGAAAACTTCGTCATGACGGAAATTTCTTACATCCTCTCGTAAAACTCCGTCGGGGATGGAAATTTCTCATCTCCTCCGTCTGGGACGGAAATTTCTCATCTCTTTTCAAAATACGCCGTCGTGGGACGGATGTTTCTACACCCTCATTTGTCCGCAGCCTAAGGCTTTAAATTACTCGGCCCGCGAGACCGCATAAATCAGCCCAATCATTGGCGCCGCACAAGGCTTTAAATTACTAGGTCCGCGAGACCGCATAAACCGCCTAAATCATTGTCTCGCAGCTCGAAGGCTTTAAATTACTCGGGTCCGCGAGACCGCATAAATCGCCCAAATCATTGTCTGGCAGCCCTAAGGCTTTAAAATTACTTCCTGCCCGAAAGACCGCATAAATGTTCCTCAA
Organism: Adenophora triphylla var. japonica; assembly: GCA_022495995.1. Classification (NCBI taxonomy): domain Eukaryota; kingdom Viridiplantae; phylum Streptophyta; class Magnoliopsida; order Asterales; family Campanulaceae; genus Adenophora; species Adenophora triphylla. The sequence goes on from JAFEMH010002471.1 coordinate 336,695, forward strand.
AACACATCACCTCAGACACCGACACGCCCGCATATACTCACGATTACACGACCGTGAACTATGATCGGCTTGATTCCTCGCCGGATACGTAGGAATCCTTTCGCTAATGGTCCAGCCATTCGAACCATCTAGGCCTTTCCCGCCTCCTAACCCCATCGTTAACGTCAATCCTTTCGTGTTGTTAATAATGCCGCTTAACACAACTGCTCCCATCATTTACCCCGTCCCTGCCAGGCTCAGATAAACCTAGCCGCTGTAAGTCCAACACTCAAGGCACGAACGCTCCGTCTAAGGATAAACGTATCCCAAAGAATCTTGCCAGGCGCCGCACGCCTCGTATGTTTCTGCATCTTGGCTTGAGGTGCCACACGCCCGTCGCACGCACCTTGCCAGGCGCCGCACGCCTCGCAAGTACGCACTCCGGTTTGAGGCACCACACGCCTCGCGCACGCACCCTTTGCCAGGCGCCGCACGCCTCGTATGTTTCGCACTCCCGGCCAGGCGCCACACACCTCGTTAGTATCGCAATCTTGCCAGGCGCCGCACGCCGCAAGTTTCAAAGAATCTTTAGTTTGAGGTGTCGCACGCCCTCGTATGTTTCACGCATCTGCCAGGCGCCGCACGCCTCGTATGTTTTAGCAAATCTTGATTGAGGCGTCAAACGCCCTCGTATGATTCAAGAACCCTGGGCCTGAGGCGCCACACGCCTCGAAGGTTTCGTAAGCTCTGTGTTTAGACGCTCACAATAGTCTCCATTCAGTTCGTATGCCTCGCAATGGTCTCACTTAGGTTCGTACGCCTCACAATAGTCTCCATTCGTGTTCGATGCTTTGCAGAATGGTCTTCACTGTGTTCGTACGCCTACAATAGTCTCCATTCAGTTTCGATGCTCGTAATGGTCTCCATCTCGGTTTAGACGCCTCCCAACAGCCTTCGCCGGGTCAAGGTCCCCACGTGCGGTCCTTCGACTACTCTACGAACTACGATCGGCTTGATTCCCGCCGATACGTAGGAATCCTTTTCGCGTAAGGGTCCACCCACCACCGCCTGTGTCTCTTCCAAAGTAAGGCATCCCGATTTCGATCCTTATCTTTTCAACGACCCCACTTCCTTCGGAAGAGACGTCGCGAGGGCTAACTGTAAGTACCCAAATCCGGATCGTCAAAATCCGCTGGAAAAGTTAACCAAAATCCGTTAATCTGCCCGCTCCAGTTAACCGAATCTCAGCAACTCCCTGCTACGCCAACGCAGACGCCCGGACTGCGCCTGCGTGCATCCCGACGCCAAAGCGCACTTGACACATCGCTATCGCACGTAAAAGTACGGGCTTTCCTGAAAACGCACTTTCCGGTAAGACTTTCCGGTATGCGTTTCTACATTTTTCCTAGATCGTTATTTAGGAAAAACGGGACAAAACCGGAGACCCGGAACGAATCTCCCCACACATCTCGGTGACTCTATGTGGCACGCGTGCATGCCTATGCCACCTCCCTCTAGTCACCCCTCAACTCAGAAATCAAGGCCAAAAGACTAAATATATCTCTCTGTATGCAGCCTCGGCCCTGGACTATCTTCTCGCACTCTTCGTAAATTGCCAACAAGTCCCTCGCATTTCCTAAACCACAAACCCCGGACTTAAATCAAATGCCCAAGTCCCACGTGGGACTACCCACCGACATTTTCACCTATAAATAGAAGGTTGCCAGAAGCCAAAGGAGGAATTTTTACACCAAAAATCAACCATACCCTACTCTTACAAGCTGCCTATTCTTTCCCGAGCCTCTCGTTGCTTCTCGACTTCGCGGTGGAAACTTTTCGTGATTTCGGGATCAAATACGTCCTCACCACTCCGAAACACCGTCCCAAACTACTTTCTCTTCGTATCCCGTATACACCTCCCGAGCCAAAGAAGTCGACCCTAGCCATGTGTATAACTCTCTCTCTCTAATCTCTCATTTCGTCTCTGCTTACACGCCTGGCCGCTACGACCGTTTCGAACAACGTTATTGAAATGTAGATCGTTCTCCGGTCTCAATCAAGTTCGACATACGTTTTAGCCTCGATCCTCTTCTCTTCCCCCGCGTAAGAGAAGTAATCACGGTTAAAACCCGCTGCAGTTCCGAACCCCGTTCCATTTTTACTTTTTATGTCATTTACCATTCCTGGATTCGATCGATCCGTCGATTGTCATTTACTTTTCTCGTTATTTGCATACTCCGAGCCGTTTGGGTTTCCTGCCGATCGTACTTTTACAATTCCGAGCCGTTTGTCTCGTCAGATCGTACTTTGCAATTCCGAAGCCGTTGCCTCTGCCGATCGATTACTTTACAATTCCGTGGACGTTTGATTCCGCTGATACCGCATTTTAAATACTCTGTCATTTACAAAGTCCGACCCGTTTGGATCGTGATAGTATTTACTTTTCAAAGTCCGGAAGCCGCAACCTCGATTCAAGTTGATTGTATGTCATTTAATACGCTTTTTCCCGTAAAAACCAAGCGTGGTCAATGTAATGCCCTGCTTCAAAACCGAGTTCGTCCTTCGAACTCTCTTTCAAAAGGCTCAAAACCGACGTTTGCCATGCAAACGCTCATTTCAAACTCAAAACCGACGTTTGCCACGTAAACGTCCATTTCCAACTCAA
>JAFEMH010002472.1:0-130000 GCA_022495995.1 Adenophora triphylla var. japonica
TCCATTGCTTTCAATCGGCGTTCATCTAGCGAGGGCCAATTCGTGCATGGCGACTCACAGGCCATTCGGCCCTCGTTGATACGGCTTTCAGCCAGTCACCGCGCGGAGCGAGGATTTCAATTCGGTGGGAGCACGGCTTCCATTAGTATGTGAGGGCAAACGGTGTTTCCCCGGTTGCCGTTACGTGTTATGTAGCCCCGAGTGCCAGTGTAACTTCTCGGGCCAATCTCACGCCTTGAATGACCATTTTCCGGATGATATTTTCCCGAGTCTTGTTTCTTTGCCTCCACTTGTTTCCCGTTGGTTTTGGGAAGGCTTTGTAAGGAGATGACTTGTGACGGGTTATTAGGAATTACCTTGAAATCTGTCGCATTCCCTCTTCGAAGTGGGATCCATTATCTGAAATGATATCGTATACGCACCATGATGTTCTCTTTGATGAAGAGGGCAACTTTCTTTTGAATTTTTGAGGATTTTGTAGGACTTTGCAGAGCATCCTTTCCGATTCCTTCGAAGAAATCACTCAATCTACAACGTCTGGCCTTTAGGCTCTTCCGCAGATTCCCAGTTATTCACACTCGTCAAAATCTCTTCGACGGCTTTCTGGCTCGATTTTCCTCTTTCCTGACAACTTTGCTTAAAGATTTTTTTTGTTGTTTGATTTTTTTCGTTCAATGTGTCTGCTTCTTTATCTAATGAATTATTAATAAATTTTTTTTTATTAATTAATTCATCATTAGTTAAAGTGGCAATTAAGGGATACTCAGAAAGGTTCATCATTTCATTGAAGACGAAAGGGAATACAACGGTTCTTGCTACGGACTCGTAGTCTTCAGGCGTAAGGCCATTGGACGACTCGAGAGACTCGATCTTAACAAAGAGAGACTGGGAGGACTTGTCTTAGATTGACACAAAGGGACGGGGGACCAATCCAAGCTTGGTGATCATTTCCTCCTTGGTCGCGGAAGGGCCTGAGAGGTTTTCCCAATTTTTAGCGGCTTTTTGTTGGTGGCCTCATGACTCGGGAGCTGTGGCTTTGTTTTGTTTTCCTTTCTCAATTCGTCGCTATCATCTCTTGGACCGAGCCGAGATCAATCGAGTCGGCACTGGACTTCTTCTTCGAACAATTCTTTGCATAACCGAGACCATCCCAATCATCGAGGGAAATTCCGTGGCCTTAGCTTTTGGCGTGTCGGTTCGAATTCGGGTTTCGGATCTTCTGGGCGTAGGAATAGTGGTTGTGAGCTTCTCGGCTGTTCCACCGGAGTCGGGCACGCCTCGAAGGTATACTCACTCTTCATGGTAGTGGTAGCCCTGTGTATCTTGGGTAGGTCCAGAACATTCTACGGACCGGGTTAGCCTTGGTTCCTCTAAACTTGTTGAGGCTATCCTGTATCTTTAGCCATCCCGCCGTAGGAGTGGGCTCGTGATGTTTCCTGGTTGTGTGGGACCCTTTACAAAGTAGTCGGCCAAATTAGGACTCGAAGGGGAGAGATTTAGGGTTGTCGGCGGGATCTTTCTGTGGCGGCTTCAAATCTTTTTCCTTTTGCGGTGTCCACCGAGGAGGCCTCATATCCCGTGCCGTGGCGAGTATTACTGTCCTTTCACCTCGATGAGTTTGTGAGTTCCTTGTTGGTGCTTCCCGAGGCCAGAGGCGGGTAGATAGCTCATTTTTCTCATCATTTTCAAGACCGGTGGGATTTTATCCCGAGTGACCGTCGGATCTATGTTGCACACTTGGGCCTTGGGAGGCTCGGCCGTGAAGCCCGTTAGCATGAGACCTTCCTCGTCATGTTTGATTTCGAGAATAGGTATTCCGCCCGTATCCGTGCCCTCTAAAGTGACTAAATCTCCGTAAATGGTCGTCGGATCCCCATTCGAGACGAATTTCACACACGGTGGAGGCTTGAGGCGACCCCTTTGACTTGATGGAGCCAAGGTCTTCCCGGCGGGGCATTGAAAGTAATCGGGATGTCGATAACTGGAATTCCACAGTATCAATTTACTGTCCAAACCGAGAGGTCCAAAGTAGCAACTCAGGAGATCGCTCGGGATAAGTTGAGTCGTAAGCTTTGATTGTGAGGGAAGAAGGCTTCAAGTACGTAGTCTTGATATCAAGCAAGCTCATGATCTTTGCCGGAAGAATATTCATTCCCGGACCCGTTATCAACCGAGGACCCGAGGGAGGCGTCGTTCATCCAGTGGTGTGATGAAGAGAGGCTCGTTATGATCGGCCCCAAATTGAGGGAGGTCGAGATCCGTGAAAGTGATTATATTCCCGTAATGGATGTTTCCAATTAGCCGTACCACATCATCGGGAGTAGCATCAATAGGCACGAGTGCGAGCCGGGCTTTCTTCCGGCTTCGGCTTATGGGGATAGGACGAGGTGAGTAGAGACCGAGAGGAAATGTTGGCTCGTGTTTGCTTCAAGCGGGTGAGCACGGGATCCTCTTTTTCGTGGTCCTGGAGTTTGTTGTCTTAGCATAGGGGCGGCGATCTTCTTTTGGTGCTTGATGTGGCCTTCTTATACGCCTTGGGATTTCCTTGGAAGATGCCGGATCGGGTCAACGGTTAACTTCCTCATCCGGTCGCCTCTTGACTCGGATTTCTTCAATGCTTTGCTAAGGTCAACGGGGAGCCCTTTTGGCTATTGGCCATTGGTTGACGGAGTCTAGTGACAGTGAGGGGCCGAGCCGTACCGGCTCCTTCCCTGGGCGGCCCTTATAACCGGCTTCCCAAGTCAGCGAGGCTTTTGGGTTTGGGGTTGTGTTGTTGCCCCTTGGATGGCCCACAGAGCTAGGGCGTCCTCCGATTCACTCTCATGGCCGGCCTTGCTCATAGTTATCATGCAACAGGAGTCGCTATTGTCGGGACTCGGCGGCTTTTCGATCTCATCCCCAAGATAGTGCAGCCATTCCGATTCCCTTTCGTAATACTTTCGAGTTGGAGATGATTATAGCGTTACGTGTGGGAGGCGCATCCGGTATCATGCCGGTTTCTAGGACTTCTCTCGAAAGGCGACATACATTCGGGGAAGGTGACCTCTTCTTGGGTAACCACGATAAGGAGTGTTACTTTGTTAAGGGTGGATTTGATCTAACCATGGTTATTTTCTCATTTGGGCGGATGGGAGTTAATTTTCCTCTTTCGATCAGATCTTCGACTATCGGCTGGATCGGACACACAGAAAACCCTTTCCCCCAAAGCATGGTAGGCAGTGTTGAATTCTAAGACATCCACGTGCTTAGATCCATGAAACTTCATGGCCTTTATGTCCTCGGTCTCATATTCGTCTTCCGAAGTTTCTTCGTCGTCGCTTGCCGATAACCGGCCATTGTGCACAGCTCCCATGGGCTCATTTACGGCATGATTGTTCCAGTTGTTTCCGGATCGGGGGTCTCAGTTGACTCTTCACTCTCGTCATCATTATCATCATCGCTGTCATCGGAATCTTCTTCCCATACTACCGCGATTTCGGCTGAGAGGGAACGCCGATCAAACTCGTTGGGGGAATATGGGTGCGTGCAGCCGCAAAAATTGTCATATGTTCCCATTCCCGGAAGTGGCAATTGTGACTCAGCTTCTCCTCCCAGAAATTGCGGGGGAAGAGTGAGAGGGGGTGGCACGTATTTAACACCAGGTAGAATGTAGAAGGGTTCTTCCTCCTCTGATTCTTCAGTTTCACTGCCTTCGGGGTCGTATTTGACTTCTCCAATAACCAGTTTGTGGAAGTGTACTAGCTCCAGATGCTCTTCGGCCTCTTTGCTGATAAGCCCTAGTACAGGCGCTCGCCGGAAGCTTTCTTGTTCGATTCTTCTCGATTGTTCTAACCATCTTGTGTAAATGGTCCTCTCATGTTTTGACCGGAACATTTGACTCTTCAAAAGTATTGGCCTTCCCTTCATCCGAAAAATAGCGGGCCTCGTATTCTTGCAAGGAGTCTACGACATGAGACCAAGATGGGTTGATTCGTTCGATATCCTCAAGGCGAGGGGAATCCGGATTCGGGATCTCGACGAGGTTGGCTACGGGTATTTGGGGACCTTCATCGGCATCTTCACGGGCATGCGAAGATTCTCCGCATTCAATCATATTCACACGATTATGGTTCCTTGGCGGGGATTTTGGCATGTTAGGCCCTTCGGGGCCTTCCAACTTTCCTTGCTCTATTAGCCCCTGGATTGCCTTTTTCGAGTGAAGCGGTTGTCGGTCGGATGTCCTTGAGCTTGATGAAAAGCACAATACTTTGTAGTATCCACGGGAGCATTCGGATTTACGGGTTGGAAATTCTCCAAAGGCCGCAGCAAGCCTTCTTTCACCGGTCCCCTAAAGATGTCATTCGAGGCATTCCAAAGTTTTCGAGATTCATGACCCGTGGTGCAGGCTCATTGGTTTCTGGGAGCAAAAGGAGTCGTGTTGTTACATTCCTGTCCCGCATAATGAATCATCTCTTTGCCTTTAGCGGGAGCGAGGCAGCGTTTGCGGGAGGAGCCCGATATACGTAGGCGAGTGCGGCGGCGGTTGCGGTGTAGGCCTTTTCAAACTTAGGCTGCAGAGTTAACCATGGCCCGTAAGTCCGAGTATGGGAAGTGGCTGAGGGAGGCTCTCGGATGTGGTTTCAAGCATGATGGAAGATGTCCAGTTGTTCCTCTTCGGAAGGAGGGATGGCCATTTCACCGAGTTTCGAGATTCCACCGCTTGTAAAAGTCCCCAACATTCTCATCAGGGGCCAGCTGCCGTTGTTTGTAGGTCAACCCTATTTGTTTCCCATTCCAAGTTGGTAATCTGTCCCACGTAGCCACGGCTTCGGGTTTCAAACGGAAGAACCACTTTAAGGCACTTTGGACTTCAAGGATAGATCGAAATAGTCGGCCAGCTGGCGATTGGTACATCCTTTGGCTTTCATCGCCAAGGTATATGTGTCCAAATGGGTTTTCGGGCATGCGGTCCCATCAAAGAGATCCAGATTTGGCATCACGAATTTGTGGGGCGGAGGAACAATGGAGTTCGGGTGCAGAGGCCGGAAGGCGGAGCTTCTTGGCGGTCGGTTCGGCGATACGCGCTTTCATTTCCTTGTGTTGTTCCATGAACCAGGCCGGATGAGGGTCTTGTGGTGGAACCATGGCATTCAAGCTAGTGGCCGAGCTAGAGAGAGGAGCTACCACCGGAGCGGGCGGGTGGAGGAACGGCCGATCCGGGGACGTAGGTGAAAACGTCCCCGGGGTGAGTTACCACAGGGAGCATGAGTAGGAGCACGAGCAAAAGGATAGAACCTTGCGGCTTGCGTTGATTTTCAAGCGGCAAAGTAGGTGGAGGCAGCCCCGATGTGGCCGGATAACTTGGATTTCAGTGGGGCCCGTAAGCAGGCTTGAGTGCGGGTCTGCTTGTCCTGGATTGTTGAATCGCATGGTGCTGTGGTGAAGGTGTGTAGCCGGGAGTGCTGCGGTCCTGGTGATTCGGATGACACCGGATGGAGGCTTGGTAACCCATAGAAGTCTCGAGTGAGGAATGGATTTGTGTGAGGAGCGGTGAACTAGTGCGTTACGAGGAGGGGCTCTGACGTGGCCCGTAACCAAGTTGTGGCGGCATTCCGAGCTAGGCCGTTCTTTGTGAAGGTCCTGGATTGATCGGTTCCGAGCGAGGCGGGATCCCGATTAGCCGTGGCATTCGAGATAGCCCCAACCATGAGAAGACATTCCGTGCGATTTTGCCCCCAGCGATTTGTGCCATCGGCCGCATGGATCCGGTGGTGCGTGGTTGGGAGCCTGGTGACCCGAAAATCGAGGAGCATGGGTTACGTAGTGGCACCATAGGAGGTGGGTGGCGGCATCCTGGTGTAATCGGGCGGCGAGTGGGGTTGGCATCCTCGTCTTCTTCCACGGTGAAGGTGCCATCCGGATTGAGGCGGCGGCCGCACCGTGACTCTTAATAGCCTCCATAAAAGGCCGTTTAGGCTGTGCTTCTGTCGTAACCTCATCTATTCTAGCGATTCCACTTTGTTGCTCTGTGCGAGGGTCCTGGGAGGCGGAGTGACGTTATCCCCATCATTACCGGCTGATGCGGACATTACGAAACCGGAGTCGGAACAAACGGTGAAGGCGATGATGCGCTTGACTCTTCCCAACTGATCAAACGGTGACCCGGTGCCGAAACCAAGCTTTGTGCGGAGGCTGGGTGAAAGGACACGAAGGGTCGAGATGTGCAGGAATGGAAGGAGGGTAGGTGTTTGGGCTTTAGGCTCACGCAACATGCGATTATTTGTTCACGTTTACTTAAAACATGTTTTATTAACCTAATCGGTTGGAAAAGATTGCTCTTCTTTTCGCAAACTACTCGGGATCTGGATCGGTGGGCCCCGTCACTACGTCTATAAGCCCTCGTATTCCACAGTATTTCGACCTCCCGGGGTGGACGGCCCGGGCGAGGGTCCTATAGGGCAAGCGGGTCCCACCGACCGAAAGAAAACGATCCTAAAAGTCGGCGGGTAATCGAGTCTTAACGAGCATTCGATGTAAATTACGGACAAAGGCGACGTCAAAAGTCAAGATCATGTCCGAGGGCTCGAAGAAAAGAGTCGGCATGATTTGGTGATAAATGTCCACGATTGATCTTGACTTGTCGTCGGTTAAGCCGTAATTAGGCATGGAATATTCATTAATCCTTGATGACTCGGTGTCAATCTTTGGGAGTCGGTGTATAATTTGTGCCGATCGAGCCGAAGTCAAGGCGCCGGTCAATATCTTGGTCAAAGTCTGCGGCGGAAAACCGGCGAGAACTTCGGCGATTAGGGACCCGAAGATATTGAGTCGGTATGCCGACAAAGGCTTGAAAGGAAAGGTCTATACACGTACGGGGCATGACACGGACGGACTAAAAACCAGCGGGTCTCGGACAAAGTGTGTCACGGACAAGTGCATGGTCGACACGAGGCTCCATGGGATGTTTGGGTAGTCCTGTGCTCATCCGAGAGGCGTAATAAGACCAAACGGACCGCGACAAGGATTTCCCCGGGTTAGGGACGTAGTGTGCAGTGTACGGTCACGTGCGCGTAGTGTGCAAGCAGTCTATATTCTTTTTCTGAGTAAAATAGAGATTTTTTATGTGTCTTAAAAATATGATGCATGATTTTTTATTTTTTTTTTGAAAATTTTCTTTTTTGAAAAATCTTCTTTTTTTTTTGAAATTTTTTTTTTTGAAAATTTTATGAACACATAAGCACGTAAGCACGAAAATTCCGACAGTTAGGGACATTATTCCGACAGTCAAAATTTTGACTTTTTCCGAGGCGGCCAAAACAACACGAAAACTGTGCAAAAATCAACACACACACAAAAATGATTTTCAAAGCCGGGACGGAAGCTTGACCCTCAAAAGCTCTTTTTTTTTTTTGAAAACGGTGATACCGGTACGTGGGATTGTTAAACCACAATTTATCCCCGACTCGTGTTAGGAGGCGATAACGGGAAGTTTAATGGTTTCCACCAATATACCAAATACCATTTTTTTTTAAAAAAAAAAGCTTAGTCCCCAGCGGAGTCGCCACTGTGATGATGTGTCGCCATTTTCGCGGGAAGGAATTCGATTTTTTCGCGTTTCTTTGAAAAAAATCCAAATAAAACCCGGGAAAAAGAACGGAGTCGCCACGCCATTTTTGTTTTAAGGGCCAAAACTTTGAAAAAAGCCAGAGATCAGAAATTTGGGTTCGGAGGTCATGTTACACGCCGGGAAGGACGTTAGTGTGCACCCGAAATGCCTCGTAAAACGAGTCTTCCAAGCTGAAAATCATTTGTGTGTGTGTGTGTGTGTGGATGTGTGTTTTGGCCAAAATAATTTGAAACTCAAAAAAGTAAAAATTGGGATATCTTTTCAAGACTTTAAACTGATCCCATGAATTTTTGGAAGATTTTTGGATTGAGATTTGGTACTCAAAAGACCTTTTGAAGTTGAGAGCCATTTCTGCCAGAATGAAAAAGGCAGTGGACCTTTGATTTTGAAATGGATTCAAGGGTCTTAAAACTTCATAATCTGGATAAACTCAGAGAATGAAAGTTGTTCCAGACACCTTAAATAAGATTTTTGCGAAGAAATTTTCCATTTTGGAGAAGATTTGAGGGGTCAAAACCTTCTGTAAACCTCAGATATGAGATCTGGATTCCCAGAAGCTGATGAACTAGCCTCTGAAAGAAAATTTGAAAAGAGGAGTTTTACTCACCCAAAAAATAAAGTAAAAATATGTCTGGAAAGATCTGGATGTTGGCTACAAAAAGTGTTTTGTAGTCAACACCAAATTCCAAGTTCATCTGTGTCCAAAAAATTAGACCATGGACTGAGGTCTGAGGAAATTGCTACTGGACAGTAACTTCTCAAGAAAGAAAATATGATTTTAAGGGGGGGTTTTGCATCCATGCTTGTCCCCATTTCCCTAGGTTTTGGTTAGTGATCACTTGACATTTTAGTGGTGAATCAACTATACCAAACCATCCTTGGGGTACATTAGGACTAAGCATTTCATTTGCTTGGGAAGGGGATTTTTATCCTTTGAAAATGAGATTTGATGCTTGAAAATGGTTTTTAGGTTTTTGAAAATGAGTTTTCTTTGCAAGAAAGTAAGAGAACTTGAAAATAATTTTGATCTTTGTAGAAGATCATCCATGGAGATGGTCTTCCATGGTGATCTTCTTAGATCTAAAGCAAGAAGATGAAAGAACTACATTTTGTAGTTTGCAAATGCATGCATTGTTGGAGTTTAGGGTAAGGAGAAGGAGGGTTTACCAATCTTCCTTGTGTTCTTGAGTTTTTGGCTTGAGTGTATGAGTGTTTAAGGCTTAAATATGAGAGTGAGTGGATGAGTGTGAGTTGGGAAAGATTGGAGAGAAAATGGTGACAATTCTTGAAGAATTCTCACTGTTTTCTCTCTATATTTCGCCAGAGGTTCGGTGCGGTGGTGTTGTGGCTCCTTATTTTTGTGACTGGAGGGCTCAATTTATAGCCCTCCTGAAAATACAAACATGTCCGCGCGGATAAGTCCCTTCGCGTGCCTTGTTCATTAAATGCGACTTTCAGCTTTGGACACAAGGAATATTTCTTTTGAAATTTGAATTATACAGCCAGTTTCTGTTTCCAGCATTTCTATTTGTGGTTTTATTCCTTTTGTTTTACTTTTTGAGATTCTTTTTGAGGTTTAACCTTAAATAACAATGCCCATTTTACCCTCACTTTGTTAGAAAAGTTAGGATTGTTAGGAATTGTTAGAAATGTTATAACTTTCGTTAATTTTCTAACGAAAATTCTAACAAGCTCAAATTGGAGCACTTACAGGAGTCAAGAGCCTTAGTGAGGATATCAGCAATCTGGTTGTCTGTCCCCACGTACTCTAAATGGATATTCCTCTTCTCCACATGGTCTTTGAGGAAATGATACTTGATATCAATATGCTTGGTCTTGGAATGCATGACAGGGTTATTGGAGACTGAAATTGTTGAAGTATTGTCACACATGATAGGGCAATTTCCTTCATGGATTCCATAGTCCACCAACTGCTGCTTCATCCATAGGATTTGACAAAGAATAACTACCGGCTGAGAATGTACTCGGCCTTCGTGGTTGACACCGAGACCGAAGCTTGCTTCTTGCCGGCCCAAGCAACTAGTCTATTTCCGAGGAAATGACAAGTACCACTAGTGCTTTTCCTGTCAATAGTACAAGCCGCATAATCTCGCATCGAATAACCTACAAGATCGAAGTTCGAATCTTTGAAATACCAAAGTCCAAGGTTAGTGGTTCCAGATAAATAGCGGATTATACGCTTGACTGCAATAAGATGTGCTTCTCTAGGATCTGCTTGATAGCGTGCACATACACGTACACTAAACATGATATCGGGCCTACTAGCAGTTAAATAAAGTAATGAGCCGATCATACCTTGATATAAAGTTTGATCAACTTTCTTACCTTTGAGATCTTTATCTAGCTTATTGCCGGTGGCCATTGGAGTATCATATGCTTTAGCATTTTCTAATCCAAACTTCTTTATTAGCTCCTTGGTATATTTGGCTTGGCTGAGGAAAATACCTTCATCGCATTGCTTGATTTGAAGCCCGAGGAAGAATGTTAATTCTCCCATCATGCTCATCTCAAACTTGCTTTTCATTAGCTTCTCAAAACGCTTACAAAGTAACTCATTAGTAGAACCAAAAATGATATCATCAACATATATTTGAACAAGTAAAGTATGATCATTGTATTTGGCAATAAAAAGAGTTGTATCGATTTTACCACGTTTAAATCCTTTTTCTAGTAAAAATTTAGAAAGAGTCTCATACCATGCCCTTGGAGCTTGCTTAAGTCCATACAAAGCTTACTGGAGTTTGTAGACATGATTGGGAAATTTGGAGTCTTCAAATCCAGGCGGTTGTGCAACATACACGGTCTCTTGCAGTTCACCGTTGAGGAAAGCACTCTTCACATCCATTTGATATAACTTGAAACGCTTGAAAGAGGCGTAGGCTAAGAAGATTCTTATAGCTTCCAATCTTGCAACTGGAGCAAAGGTTTCATCATAATCAATTCCTTCTTCTTGCCTATATCCTTGTGCAACCAACCTTGCTTTATTCCTAGTGATGCTTCCATTCTCATCCATCTTATTTCTAAATACCCACTTAGTTCCTATCACTCCTTGATCCTGAGGTCTAGGCACCAAAGTCCAGACCTTGCATCTTTCAAACTGGTTGAGTTCTTCTTGCATAGCAACGACCCAACTGGAATCTTGGAGTGCTTCATCAATCTTCTTGGGTTCAATTTGAGATATCAAGGAAGTATGCTCGTCATAATTCGATCTCCTTGTTTGAACACCGTAAAATAGATCACCAATCACATTAGAGAGAGGGTGACTGCTGACTTCACGAACCTCAGGGGGTAAGTCTGGTTGGACAGAGGTTTGCTGAAGATCTTCAATTGGGACGTCGTTAGATCCTTCAGCGAAGTCATGAAAGGTAAGTTGACGAAGAGGTTCTATAAGCTGGATAGGGGAATTCTCAACTTCATCTTCCCTAGGAGTTGCATCTGGAGTAGGAAGGTCAGGTGCGGTTTCAAATCTGCGATTTGAGGAAATTTCAATTGAGGGTGCTGGATTTTGCGGTTGAGGTTCAGGTGCGGTTTGAGAGGGTTCACCTGTTTCATTATGCTCAACAAAATCATCAGCAACATTTGGAGCCAAATGTGGCTCAAGGAGAGAATGCTCATCGAAAGTAACATGGACAGACTCAACTATTTTTAAACTAGTTTTATTGAAAACACGAAAAGCTTTTGAATGTTTAGCATACCCAACAAAAATACCTTCGTCGGCCTTGGCTCCGAATTTACCTCTATTTTCTCTTCTGTTGTAGAGGACAAAACATTTGCAGCCAAAGATCTTGAAGAATGCAATGTTGGGGGTTCTTCCTCGCCAAAGCTCATAGGTGTAAGTGCTCCAATTTGAGCTTGTTAGAATTTTCGTTAGAAAATTAACGAAAGTTATAACATTCCTAACAATTCCTAACATTTCTAACATTTCTAACAAAGCAAGGGCAAAGTGGGCATTGTTATTTAAGGATAAACCAAGGAAAGGAATCAAAAAAGCAAAAGAAATAGTCAAAAACCAAAAATAGAAAGCTATTTGGAACAAAAGCTGGGTACATTAATTTGATTTTTTTGAAAAATATTCCTTGTGTCCAAAGCCTGAAGCCGTAATTAATGAACGATTGCACGCTGACAATCCCATCCGCGCGGACATGTTTGCATTTTTCAGAGGGCTATAAATTAAGCCCTCCAGTCTCAAAAAAAAAGAGAGAACACAATCCACAGTTGCACCTTGGCGAAAATACTTGAGAAAATAGTGAGAATTCCCTTGAATTGTCACTCTTTTCTCTTGATTATCTTCCCAAATCTCACTCACTCACTATCATATTCAAAGCCTCAAACACTCTTACATTCAAAGCCAAAGCTCCAAAACACAAAGAAGATAGGTATAACCTCCCTCTTCTTACTCTAAATCTCTCATCCATGCATGCATTTTCAAGCTACAAAATGTAGTTCATTCATCTTCTTGTCTTAGATCCAAGAAGATCACCATGGAAGTTCATCTCCATGGATGATCTTCTACAAGGATCAACATTATTTTCAAAGTGTTCTTACTTTTTTCCAAAGAAAACACATTTTCAAAACCCTAAAAATCATTTTCATACATCAAATCTCATTTTCAAAGGATAAAATTCCCCTTCCCAAGCAAATGAAATGCTTAGTCCTAATGTACCCCAAGGATGGTTTGATATAGTTGATTCACCACTAAAATGTCAAGTGATCACTAATCAAAACCTAGGGAAATGGGGACAAGCATGGATGCCAAACCCCCTTTAAAACCACATTTTCTTTCTTGAGAAGTTGCTGTCCAGTAGCAATTTTCTAAGGCCCCAGTCCATGGTCTAAATTTTTGGACACAGATAAACTTGGAATTTGGTGTTGACTACAAAACACTTTTTGTAGCCAACATCCATAGCTTTCCAGAAATATTTTTATTTTATTTTTTACGAGAGTAAAACTCCCTTTTCCCAATTTTCTTTTGAAGGTCAGATCACCAGTCTCTGGGAGTCCAGATCTCATATCTGAGATTTCCAGAAGGTTTTGAGTCCTCAAATCTTCTCCAAAATGAAAAATTCTTTCACAGAAATCTTATTTGAGGTGTTTGGAACAACTTTCATTCTCTGAGTTTTCTCAGATTATGAAGTTTTGAAGCCCTTAAATCCATTTCAAAATCAAGTGTCCACTGCCTTTTTCATTCTGGCAGAAGTGCTCTTCAACTTCCAAAAATCTTTTGAGCACCAAAACTCTATCCAAAAAATCACACCAAAAATCATGGGATCTGAACAAAGTCTAATAAAGAATTCCCAATTTTTACTTTTCTGAGTTTCAACTTATTTTGGCCAAAACACACACACACACACACACAAATGATTTTCAGCTTGGAAGACTCGTTTTACGAGGCATTCCGGGTGCACACTAACGTCCTTCCCGGCGTGTAACATGACCTCCGAACCCAAATCTCTAATCTCGGGCATTTTTCAAAGTTTTGGCCCTTAAAACAAAAATGGCGTGGCGACTCCGTTTTCCGGTTTTATTTGGTTTTCAAAGAAACGAAAAATCGAATTTTCCCGCGAATGGCACATCATCACAGTGGCGACTCCGCTGGGGACTAGCTTTTTCTAAAAAAAAAATGATATTTGGTATATTGGTGGAAACCATTAAACTTCCCGTTATCGCCTCCTAACACGAGTCGGGGATAAATTGTGGTTTAACAATCCCACGTACCGGTATCATTGTTTTCAAAAAAAAAAAAAGAAAAAAAAAAGCTTTTGAGGGTCAAGCTTCCGTCCCGGCATTTAAAAAATCATTTGTTGTATGTGTCGATTTTTGCACATTTTTCGTGTTGTTTTGGCCGCCTTGGAAAAAGTCAAAATTTTGGCTGTCGGAATCATGTCCCTAACTGTCGGAATTCTTGTGCTTATGTGCTTATGTGTTCATTAAATTTCAAAAAAAAAAATTCAAAAAAAAAAGATTTTCAAAAAAAAAGAAAACTTTCAAAAAAAAAATCATGCATCATATTTTTAAGACACATAAAAAATTTCTATTTTACTCAGAAAAAGAAGATAGACTGTCCGCACACTACGCGCACGTTGGCCTTACACTGCACACTACGTCCCTAACCCGGGGAAATCCCTGTAGCGGCCCGTTTGGTCTTATTACGCCTCTCGGTGCAAGCACAGGACTACCCAAACATCCCATGGAGCCTCGTGTCGACCATGCACTTGTCCGTGACACACTTTGTCCGAGACCCGGTTGGTTTTTAGTTTGGTGCAGTGTCATGCCACATGTCCGTGTATAGACCTTTCCTTTCAAGCCTTTGTCGGCATACCGACTCAATATCTTTCGGGGACCCTAATCGGTCGAAGTTTTGCCGGTTTTCGCCGCGAGACTTTGACCAAGATATTGGCCGGCGCCTTGACTTCGGCTACGGCGGCACAAATTATACAACGACTCCCATCATTGACACCGAGTCATCCAAGGATTAATGATTATTCCATGCCTAATTACGGCTTAATTGACGACAAGTCAAGATCAATCGTGGACATTTATCGGTCAAATCATGCCGACTTTACTGTCGAGCTCTCGGACATGATCTTGACTTTGACGTCAGCTTTGTCCGTAATTTACATCGAATGCTCGTTAAGACTCGATTACCCGAGACTTTTAGGATCGTTTTCTTTCGGTCGGTGGGACCCGCTTGCCCTATAGGACCCTCGCCGGGCATCCACCCTAGGAGGTCGAAATACGGGTGGAATACGAGGGGCTTATAGACGTAGTGACGGGGCCCGGCGATCCGGGATCCCGAGTAGTTTGCGAAAAAGAAGAGCAATCTTTTCCAACCGATTAGGTTAATAAAACATGTTTTAAGTAAACGTGAACAAATAACTGCATGTTGCATGAGCCCAAAGCCCAAACACCTACCCTCCTTCATTCCCAGACATCTGAACCCTCGTGCCTTTTCCCCCGCAGCTCCTCACAAAGGTTGGTTCCGGACACCGGGTCACTGTTTGATTAGTTGGGAAGAGTCAAGCGCGTCATCAGCTTCGCCGTTTGTTCCGACTCGGGTTTGAGAATGTCTGCGTCGGCCGGTAATGATGGGGACAACGTCGCTCCGTCCTCCAAAATCCCTCGGTACACACCGGCGTGGATCCGGTTGGTAGAACGAGATGAGACTTCGACATGAGGCTCAAATTGACGACCTTACGGGGTTGTCGCAAGTCATGGTTTGACTATCGAGTCTCAATTCGATGGCACTTTTACCGCAAAGAAGGAAGAAGGTTCTCCTCCTCTTCTTAATCGTCCCGGATACATCAAGATGCTACCCCAAGATTCCTATGTCTCCACCGCCGGGACTCCTGCCCGTCGACTTACAGGGCAAGCGGCCCCCAAACAGCGATCGAGGATGAAAGAGTTCGGCATACCGTCGGTTATCCCCTCTCAAAGTGATGATCCCGCAAATATCGGCTGGGTGATGAAGATCGAAAGCTTGATTGAAGAAATATGGTCGGCCATCAAAGCCCTGGAGGAACGCCGGAACGGACGGCAAGCCTGGATTGAAGAGGCCACACGCCACGTCGGGACCTTAACAATCTCCCAGCGGCGGGGGCTACCACGAAGGACAAACATATGCTGTTCCCCGGGACCTTAATACCTCTCATTATCCGGCGGAGTCCAACCACTCGCTTCCGAGATGAGCCCAACGGCGAGATCTCCCGGACCGGTTCCACTCAAAGTCATTCCGGCACCGCTCAACTTTGAGGTCCCAAATCCGCCGCGGTAGTAGAACACATTTGGTGGGATATACGTAGTCCCATTGCCTTGAAAGGGACTATCGGGGCTGGATACACGAGGACCGTCCTCCTAAGAAGAAGAAAATTTCCTCCCGGCAAAAATTGAAGGAGAGATTCGAGGCCGGTGATACCGGTGTGGGTACGCTCGGGGAGCCATGCAGGGGATTTGATTATTATGTACTCTACTCCGGCCAGTCTTCCCCAAGCAAACGGGGGTAGAAGAGCGAGAAAAGCCTTGCCAACGACGAGTGAGACTTTCGGACACCGAGAATCTTGTGGACACAGGTAACTCTCTTGCCAATCGAAATCTATCCCCCAGCGGGAGCAGCCAAAGTCGGTTTGTCCGGCTCCAGAGTGCACACCGACAAAAGAAAGACCAACGCCGGTTTGGCGCTCCCACTCAATCAACATGTTGACCGGAGATGGCAACCGCCACAAAGGCCTCGGTATAACCCGGGGCTTCGGAGGTTCTACCTCGCAAGAAAAAGCACGAAGTGGCGGCTTGATGACTCTCTTTCTCCGAGACAAGGACCAAATCTATGATCCCCACCTATATGGTAGCATGATCACCTTACTGCGACGAAGATTTGCCAAGAGATGTCTCCCAACACAATGAAGCTTTGTACATCACCATTAAGCTCAACACCGTATCGCTCCACTGGAGTATTGGTGGACAATGGATCAGCCGTTAATGTCCTTCCCCTCGGCATGATGCGGGCCACTAAGCATCAATGAAAGGCACATGATCCCATCTACCAGGTCGGTCAAGGCATATGATGGCACGTCTCGTCCCATCCTGGGGACGGTGACTGCGGAACTGCAGTACGAAACCCCAAATGGTGCCGGCGAAGTTCCATGTAATGGATATCCCATCGAGTTCACGGCCCTATTAGGGCGCCCTTGGTTACACCACATGAAAGCCATAGCCTCCACTCTTCATCAATGTGTCAAATTCATTAACCGACAAGGGGACCTTGAAGTCATAAGGGGTGACAGTTTCCTCATAGGGAATGAAGCCGAGACCGTCACTAAGCATGCTCTCAGCCGGACACCGGGGCTACCTCCTCCAGGAATCGACCAAGGGACTATCGGGGCAAGTCTCATCGAGAATCCCCGGAATCCGGTGATGCCAATTATGTCAATGCACTTAAGCGAGCGAGACTCAGAAGAAGTTCGATTCATCAAATTCAATTGTCATTTCCAACATTTGGAGGCATCTTGGAAGGAAACATTGAACACCGCCATGATACGGGCACCTGAGCCCCGGTCCCTAATCACGGCTTTGTCACCATTCTTCAAACCCACTCTCGACCACTGCCGAGCCGGGAAATTTTCATGATAAAGATCGACAAGCATCGTCATACTCAACTCGAATCTATGAACGTCGTGTGGGATGTCCTCCTTCTTGAAGCTGCACTGCTAAGCCTTTCCGCTCAAGCATGGGGCATGAGATTTTTCCGGCACACAAAGGACGCAATACGTCCTTACATCTGGATTGAGCGGTCGGATTGTGACGAGATAGAAATCCCGAGTTGAGGAAGATCCCTACATCCACATGCTCGGTTTTCGGGCGCCGAACACAATTGATTACGGTTCGAGACAAAGGAATGATAGCAATGGCGAGAAAGGAGGACGAGAAACGAGACGGCCCCCAGTCATGAGATCAACGACGGCAATGCCGCTAAAGAATTGGGAAACTCTCTCGGGCCCGTCCGCGACCAAAGAAGAAATGATCACCAAACTTGGATTGGTCCCCGTCCCTTTGTGTCAACCTTTGTAAAGTCCTCTGAGTCTCTCATTGTTGAGTTTGAGTCTTCCAAGTCGTCAGATGGCCTCACGCACGAAGACCACGAAATTGTAGCCAATCTTGTATTCCCTTTTATTCTCAATGAAATGACGAACCTTTACAGTATCCCTTAATTGCCACTTTAACTAATGATGAATTAACTAATAATCTAAAAACGAGTTAATAACGATTCACTAGATGAAGAAGCGAGACACATTAAATGAACAATATATCAAAGAAATCTTTAAGCGGGTTGTCAGGAAAGAGGAAAATCGAGCCCAGTGCCGAAGAGATTTTGACAAGTGTGAATTTGGGAGCTGCGGAAGAGCCTAAAGAGACGCAGATTGGTAGTTTCTTGAAGGGAGGGAAAGGGATGCCCTAATTGGTGCTAAAAGAATTCGTGGATGTGTTCGCATGGTCCTATAAAGATATGCCGGGCCTCGATCCTTCCATAGTTGAGCACCGAATACCGCTCGACCCGGAAGTCGAAGCCGGTAAAGCGAAGCTAAGAAGAATTAAGCTCGAATGGTCCCTACAAGTGAAAGGAGGAGATAGAAAAGATGCTCGGGCGGGGTTCATCGGGGTCATTGAATATCCTACATGGCTTTCCAACATAGTAACGGTGACCGAGGCCAACGGAAAGATCCGGTCTTTGCGTAGACTTCGGAGACTTGAACAAAGCCGAGTCAAAAGACGATTTCCCCACACTTAACATCGACATTTTGGTAGATTCCACGGCCAACCATGAAGTTAAATCCTTCGTCGACGGTTTTGCCGGTTACAACCAAATCAAAATGGCGAAGAGGATCAAGCCAAAACGGCCTTCACAACCCCTTGGGGCACCTCTTGCTACACGGTCATGCCGTTCGGACTAAAGAATGCTTTGGGGCTACGTACCGGAGCGGCTACGGCTACGTTCCATGATATGATCCATAAAGAAATTGAGGTCTATGTGGACGACATGATAATACACTCCGAGAGGATCGGATGGCCAACACTTTGTTGATTTGAGAAAATTCTTCGGCCGCCTCAGAGACCACGGCATGAGGCCGAATCCGGCCAAATGCACCTTCGGTGTAAGACGAGGCAAGGTGCTAGGATATATGGTGACGAACGGGGAATCGAAGTAGACCCTCGGAAAATCAAGGCGATAGTTGAAATGAAGCCACCGGACAACGACGAAGTGAAATCCTTCATGGGAAGGCGCAATACATAAGCCGCTTTGTAAATCGGTGACCTCGATCTGCGAGCCGATCTTCAAGTTGATGAAGAAAAATGCCTACACGAGAATGGACTCCGAATGTCGGCTCGCTTTTGAACGGATCAAGGCATACCTCGTGAATCCCCGATTCTTTGCCCACCACATCGGCAAAGCCACTATTGCTATATCTAAGCATCACGGATACGGCAATTGGGGCTATGCTAGCTCAAGAGAAGAAAGATTCCAAGGTCGAAACGCCATCTATTTCGTGAGCGAAAGCTTCGGGAAGCGAACTCAATTACTACGCTTGTGAAAAGACTTGCGCGAGGTTTGAGTGCAGGTAGTGGGAAAGTTGAAACACTACATGCGGTCTCACCGATACATCTCGTCTCAAGGATAGACCCCATCAAATATACGTTCGACAAGCCTTCCATCTCTATGAGGTTGGCAAAATGGTCATTCTTTTTGGCTGAATACGACATCACTTATGTTTCAAGGAAATCCGTAAAAGGACGCATAATGGCGAGAACATTTGGCCGATTTCCCAAGTGATGAGTCAGAGGACACTGAACCTCAATTTCCCGATGATGGAATCTTTGCTCTAGAAGGAGAAAATCGGCGGCAACTCTTCTTCGACGGGCGTCAAACAAAAGGGAACGGAATAGGAATGCTTACGGTCGATCCCTGCGACGAACACACCCCATGCGATAAGGTTGAACTTCGAGGTCACCAACGGCTGCTGAATATGAAGCTTGCATAGCCGGGTTGGGAGCCGCCCTTGAAAGAAATATCAAGGCATTGGAGGTGTATGGTGACTCTGCCCTCATCATCAATCGGGTCTCTAACAAATGGAAGACCGTGGACCGGGTCTCTGAAATATCACACTTACATGGAAGAGCTAGTAACTCAATTCAAGGAGATCGGCTTTCATTACTTGCCCGAGAGATCGCAGCAGTTTGCGGATGCTGCGGCAACGCTAGCCTCCCTCGTTGAAATACCCGAAGGGAAGTCCGTCAAACCATTCGAGTCGGGAGAAGAGAAAATCCCGCTTATTGCTTTGAAATCGAAGCGAAGCCGAACCGGCCGGTGATCCACAGTACACTCGGATCTATCGGTACACGAAGGATGGCGAGGCCTCTTTCAAAAATGAAGATGGGGAATATAAAGAAGGAATCAAAGCAAAGAGCCTCTCGGCCACAGCGACTCGCCTCCCATTATGTTCTTTTGGGAAATATGCTATACAAGAAGCGTTATCAAGGCCCCCTCTGCGATGTATCGGCAAACAAAGAGGCTACGGAACTCATGAAAGAAATACATGGTGGTACTGCGGCCCCCACATGAATGCTCGAGCCACGATGCAAATCATGCGAGAATGGGGTACTTTTGGATCTCCATGGAAACCGGCGCATCCGGTTCGTCAAAAGCTGCGACAAATGTCGGCGATACTCAAATCTTAATCATTTGCCTCCTCATGAGTTATCTTGCATGACAACCCCTTGGCCTTTCGTCACTTGGGGAATTGATGTCATAGGCAAAATCACGCCACCGAGCGATAGCGGCCACGAGTTCGTCTGGTAGCCGTGGACTATTTCACCAAGTGGGTTGAAGCGAGTCCTACAAAATCCTCAACTCAAGGAAAGTAGCCCTCTTCATCAAAGAGAACATCATATGCGGATACGGGTTGCCGGCGAAATCATCTCGAGATAATGGATCCCACTTCGAAGGGGAATGTGACGAGTTCTTGGCGAGAATTCCGAATAACCCGTCACAAGTCATCTCCTTACGGGCCCCCAAACCAACGGAGCCGTCGAGGCGGCAAACAAGACTTTGGAAAACATCATCCGGAAAATGGCTGTCCAAGGCGAGATTGGCCCGATAAGTTACACTGGCACTCTGGGGCTACGGAACATCGGTCGAACGGCAAGGGGAAACACCGTTTGCCCTCACATACGGAATGGAAGCCGTACTCCCAATCGAGCTAGAAATCCCCTCGCTCAGGTGTCTTTGTTGGAAAGCCGGATCAACGAGGTCGAATGGCTCCAGTCGCCATGATGAATTGGCCTGCTAGATGAGCGCCGATTGAAAGCAATGGAACACATCCGAGCCTACCAAGGAAGAATGGCCGAGCCTTTGACAAGAAAGTAAAGCATCGGGAGATCCGAGAAGGTGATCTCGTTTTGAAAGAAAAGCCCCGGTCCGTGTCAACCCCTCGGCAAATGGGAGCACATGCAGGTCGGGCCATACGTCGTCCGAGAAGATCTTCTCAGGAGGAGCCATGCAACTTGCGGACCTCGACGGAAATCCCTTTGTACACCCGGTGAATGGTGACAAGGCTGCGCGAGATACTACGCGTAAAAAAAAAAAGAAACAAAAAAAGAGTGCTAAAGAGTAATACCCAACTAGGTTGAAAACCCGAAAAGGGCGGCCTAGGTAAAAAACGAGGTTGCACCAAAAAAAAAAACAAAAAAAAAAAAAAAAAAAAAAAAAAAAAAAAAAAAAAAACAAAAAACAAAAAAAAAAAAAAAACAAAAAAAAAAAAATCGACCGGGTTGAACTACGAAGACTGAGGCTCCTCAAAATGAGGGGAACGGAGGCAGACGGAAACGGTTCGGTCTAAAGCACAAATAAAAGTCAAAATCTGACATCAATACAATTGATCAGACCATGAAAGCGTCTCGAAAAAAAAAAACTCTGAAGCAATTCAAATATTCATTACAAGTTAAAAACTTTTTGATGAGTCTAAGCCCGATTCATTCCTACAACTGGCAACCTGCTAAAAGAAATTAAGATACATAATCAAACTAATGTGTCGCCATGACAAGAAAGGGATACTCGGAAACCTCAGAGTCACTCCAAGCCACTCGAACTGGCCTCTCCCCTCTTCTTCCCCCTTCGAGTCTTCTTCTTTTGAACAGGAAAAATGTCGGTCTTCCTCCTACCAAGCTCTGGTATGGGAACAGGATCTATCAAACCAGCCTCTGTCGGGGCCTTAGTAGCCCTAGCGTTATCTCTCATCTCCTGTAGCCTAGGGTAGCAGTAAAGTAGGAGTCCTCCTCTCTTGTCTCTTGACATAAGCCTCATAGTCGGTCACGGCGTCTCCGCTCTGTCATGAGGGTTGGCCCTCGCCTCGGCCCTCCTCCTCTCGGAAGCTGTCGGGTCCTCCGCACCCACAATGGCCTCACGCCGTCTCAAAATAGCCATCGAGTCTCTCCCAAATGCCTCTCGTACCAATCCGGGTACCAAGTGGTCGGGAACACCGGTCTCGGACGCTGAGGATAACCCGAGGAGGAAAGACGTCATACCTCCATGCTCGGGAAAGAAAGGAAAACACCGAAGGATCATCCATAGAAAGCAGGAGCCACCACCCACGGTGGCTATATCATCAAAGTCCTCCAAAGGAACTGCTCCAAGCCGAGCGTCTCGGAACCAAGGACGGAATATAGAAGGCTGGGTAGAAAGCCCGGAAGCATGACCACATGAGACCCGTCTGAAGCACTCTGCGAGTCTCCACCCGCCAACAAGGCGACCATCGATATCTTACGTAGCGACCAGCCATCCAACGCTCCCATGAGCCACGATCATCAAAATCTCTGACCCCTCTCTGGCGAATGTCGAAGGCTTGATCATATCGGGAGTCTCCCGAAGAATCCCCAGCGCTCCATCGGCCACGAGTCAAGAGGAGCAGGCTGCCCCGTGCATATACCGTCTCCGTGCTTGACTATCGAGAGCATGGAAAGTCTCCCCCAAGATCAAAGGTACAACATCTACGCCCAGCGACAATGAACGACTACATCCGGCGAGACCGATGACGGATCCCGAAGAATAGACCATGAACAAGGTCCCAAACATGCAAAGTGCAAAGGCATCCCAATAGGCATCGTCAAGCAAGCCTAAGCCCCTAAACCTATCGGGGAGACCGGAAATATCAAAATGATCGGGACCACGAGATCATACCTTGCGCTTCCTCAGGGAAAGATGAAGGAGGTTGCACAATCTGTCAACGAAAGAAGCCCCTCCGAGGCAAAGGAACCGCTATCTCCTCCACCTCCGGGCCACCAAGCAAAGCCCGAAATTCTTCCACGGTCGGAACAACCTCATTGTAAGAAAGGCAAAAGACATGCCTTCTAGTGTCCCAGAATGAGGAAGAAGCTCTCAAAAGCTCATAATCCGGAACCAATTCCTTGAGGGACCATAAACACTTCACCTTGTACCTTTCTTCAAAGAATAACCTCCTTTCATGCATAATCTCCGAGACCACTCTTTGAACTTGGTGAAGAATTGCATTTGAGAATTTTGGGACAATTTGGGTGGATTTCTCATACTCACAATTCTCTCCATAGTTTTTCTCTCCTTCTCCCCGAAAATGGCTGTTTAAACTGGTTGTTGAAAAAGGTATTTGAATTTGAAATGAGGGAAAACCAGATCTGAAGCAAAATTAAAGACAATGTCGGATTCTGTCTCATCCGCGCGGATGAGTTTGTTACAAAAAATCTTTGCAACGGTCAAGCTGCTTTGTACCAAAGGAATATTTTGTCCCGGCCAAGCTTTGTCCAAACCGGTCCATGCACCAAACATCTACACCCTTGCCAAAAAAAAAAAACCAAGGCTCATGCAACATTGCATTAAATCTTGCATTGCATTCATAAAATAAAATCCTAAACTATTACATTCCAAAAATAAAGGGAGTGTGCAAAAAAAAAAATCAAAAAAAAAGGTAGGTAACAATAATCCTAAATTATTACATCCCAAAAAAAAAAAAGGAAAAAAAAATCTGCATAAAAAAATAAGCTGTATCTGTACAAATCTCAAATCTCAGAAATCAACTCAATCTCAAGTAATCAATCGGAGTCCCCAGCGGTCGACGTCTGCCCCCGGTCCCTCTTGCGGCTCGGGCCCGCCTCCTCGGGAGCCATGAAGATCTCGAGGCTCAGAATCATCGTCCTCGTCCCGGAAGAAGGCTCATCGGGACCAGCAGGCACGCTACGATAGGGCAAGCCAAGATCTGCGAAGAAATCATATCCGAAGGTGAAGGCGTCGGACTCCTGGACGTGCGAAGAAGATCCGCCATCTTTGCCGGACGTGTCCACTGCCCGTAAGGATCTCAGGAATGACGTGGTCCAAAGGTAGTACCGCGCGAGGATCAATGAGAGGAGACATAGGAGTCTCGGAAGAAGTCTCTGAAGGAATAGGGGAAGCCTCCCGCCTGACAGGCGCCGGCCGTGGTCGCCTCGCTCTAGCCTGAGGAGCCCCACAAGCAACCATCCTCCTGATAAATCTCTTAGCCCCGATCACTTGTTTCGTCAGCTTCTCAACGACCACCTCCGAAAAGCGCACAAAAGCAAAAGCGTCGAAGCTTGAGTTGAAGCGAAAAATGATGACAGGAAAGAAAAGAAAAGACAAAAGCAAAAGAAAGAAAGGTGGAAAAGAGAAGCCGTACCTTCATACCCGGACGAGGCCGGAAAGCTCGTGGAAGCCGCTCAGGCTGAGGGATCTGCACCCTCAATCGGACCCCATCCTGGACATATGAAAAGTCCGTCCGAGGGTACCGCGGGACCCCTAACCCCTCTCTATCCAGGAACACAGGGCGTCCTCGGCCTCCTCAGAGACAAATCTTGGATATGGCTCAATCGCCACAAATGCCGAGAAGTGTTGGCCGGCTCGGTAATCATCCCAGTCGCGAGATCTATCACTCGGGTGCATCATATCGGCGGGAGGCTCCACCGGTGTCATCAAAGGCGAATTCACGCCATCTTTGGCGCGTCACCCTCTCTCCCGAGATAATAGACGTCGCAAGTCGGACCTCTCGAGAATCCTCCATTTGCACGGTCCATATCTCGGCGCCCTTGAGTGCGCCACCTCGAAACGATCCCGGGGATAGAATATCATCTCCTCATCCGTCTCGGCCCTCGTCGAAAGGAAGGCAATCCGAGTACCTGAGGGTCGTGCGCCCTCTGGAGCCCTTCTTCTCTTGGGCAAACTTGGACCGAGGAACGCGTGGCTGGATACGCCCAGACGTACTCCGCCGTGCAGTCGCCACATCGTGACATGGAAGAACTCCAACGCCCATACTGCGAAAGGTAAAAATCAAATCAATCCGGTGCAAAAGAAAAGTGTGTGCTCAAGAAAAAGGGGAAAAGCAAAAGAAAGCTTATACCTCCAGGCAAACTCGAAGCAGTATAAGGAGCTCACAGCCTTTCGGGCTGTATCTATCAAGAGCAAAGTAAAGCTCTGCCAGCCCGGCCTCTCCCCAAGAGACATCTCCAGCCATCTCCACATCCTCCAAACTCCTCGGCCAAGCAAACACCGCCGTCCCTCGGCGTGTCCAAAGAGAGTGCTCGAAAAAGCAAACCATAAAAGGCCCTAGCAATGCGCTCGGCGCCTATCCTCTCATCCCCGGCCTCATAGCTCCCGCTGATCTCCACAATCTTCCCATAAACCACGGCATACTCCATCCCCATCTCCTTTTTGGGAATGGGGGTAAAGCCCAGAAGAGCCTGCAGGTCCACATCGCTGTAGCCGTCCCGCCACTCAATGCTGCGTCCATTGAAGGACAGACCCGTGATCGCAGCGTAGTCGGAAGGCGTAACCGTAGCCTCGCCCCAGAAGAAGTGAAATGTGTGGGTCGCATCCCACCAATCTTTGCGCCAAAGCAAACATTAGGCCCTTGCTCTTAGGGACCTTAACCAACCCCCTCAAGCACTCAATGAACTCCCAAGCCCGGTCTCAACGACAATCGTCTCGGGCGATCAAAGCTCCTCGGCCCGCATTCGGAAGCCGGTCCCACAGGTCAACTACAGACTCCACTGATCCTCGAGTCTTCATCTTATTCAACTGCTCCGTCACGTAATTGTTTCCACCCTGCAATAAAACAAAAAAAAAAGAAAATGTCAAAAAAAAATTTTGCATTTGCATTTGCACAAAAAAAAAGAAAGCATATACGTGCATCATTCATCACAAAAGTTTTGAAGAAAATTCGGCAGCATAACGGCATGCAATAAACCTAGCCCCATTTTTTTTTCTCCCACAAAAGAAAGCAGTTTTCAACAAATCCCAATCAACACTCATACAAAAAAAAATCATACAAGGAGTCAACGGAAATAAAAACTCCGTCCCATTTTCAAAAAAAAAATGCATACATGCATATCATCCATCATCATACAAGGAGTCAACGGAAGTAAAAACTCCGTCCCATTTTCAAAAAAAATTGCATACATGCATATCATCCATCATCATACAAGGAGTCAACGGAAGTAAAAACTCCGTCCCATTTTTCATAAAATAACATGCATCATGCGTACACACATTCATACACGGAGTCAATAAATCCGTCCCACTTTTTCAAAAAAAAAAGAGGAGCATGCACACATTCATATCAACAGTGCAAGAATCCTACATTGCAACAAAAGAAGTCCGTCCCAAATTCGGGAAATCATTCATCATAGTCTCATATTTCAAAAAAAAAAAAATGGCGAAAATGCCAATTCTTTTTCCAAGCAAAATGCACATTTTGAGTTACCCATATACTCATTACAACATGCAAAGCATCAAAATCAAGATTCAAAGCCAAGAACATCAATCATTCGAATTTTCAAAAAAAAAAAAATCAAAAATCACCCAAAATTCAATTTCAAGCAAAAATCGACAAAGGGAATGAAAAGATTCGAAGTATACCGTTCGGAGACTCGGATCAGAAGCCCAATGTTGCCAAGCATCGGGATAATGCTCCTCCGCAATCGATTGCGAAAGAGAATAGTGCCTCCTCATTCGGACAAGCTCTAATCGTCTCTCCGCGACCGGGCCACGTCCTTGGCCTTGAAAAGCACCTCCCGCGTGTTCCATTGCTCAAAAATCGAAGAAAAACGGAAGAATTTTGGAGCTTTTTGGACAACAATGGCGGCTTGGGCGATTTCTCTCTCTCTCCCTCGTAATTTTCTGAAAAAACTGCTTGGGGAAGAAGAAGGGCGTTGGCCCTCATTAAAACAGCCTGGGAATTCAACCCTATCCGCGCGGATGGGTTTGTAAGGGTCAAAATGACCCTTTTGCCCTTTAAAAATCCAGAACTCTGCAATTTGATCCTAGACTTAACAGAGTTAACCAAAGTTAACCAAAGTCGACCCTCTTTCATCAAAATCATTCCACGGCAGTCAAACGTAAGTCCGATCTCTTCGAGAAAGATAACGAGATCCCGTATCTTTCATCAAAATCATCAAACGGCAGTCAAACGTAAGTCCGATCTCTCCGAGAAAGATAACGAGATCCCGTATCTTTCATCAAAATCATCCACGGCAGTCAAACGTAAGACCGATCTTCCCGAGAAAGATAACGAGATCCCGTATCTTTCATCAAAATCATTCCACGGCAGTCAAACGTAAGTCCAATCTCTCCGAGAAAGATAACGAAATCCCGTATCTTTCATCAAAATCATTCCCCGGCAGTCAAACGTAAGTCCGATTTTCCCGAGAAAGATAACGAGATCCCGTATCTTTCATCAAAATCATTCCACGGCAGTCAAACGTAAGACCGATCTTCCCGAGAAAGATAACGAGATCCCGTATCTTTCATCAAAATCATATAACGACAGTCAAACGTAAGACCGATCTTCCCGAGAAAGATAACGAGATCCCGTATCTTTCATCAAAATCATTCAACGGCAGTCAAACGTAAGACCGATTTCCCCGAGAAAGATAACGGAATCCCGTATTTTTCATCAAAATTATCCCCCGGCAGTCAAACGTAAGACCGATTTCCTCGAGAAAGATAACGAAATCCCGTATCTTTCATCAAAATTATCCCCCGGCAGTCAAACGTAAGACTGATTTCCCCGATAAATACGTCTGATTTTTCCCAGCAAAGGCTAACAAAGTCCCCAGCAAAGTTAACGGAATCCCAAAAGCCAACGAAATCTCGAGTAGAATTCGAACTACGATTGGCTTGATTCCTATTAAGGATACGTAGGTAGCCTACCATAGGTCCAGCCCCCCGACCAAAACGGTCACCCTCTCCTTCGGCAGCAGACGAAGTCCACCGAAAGGCCTTTTCAAATTAAGGTTCGAGGCACCTAAAAAGCCATCATCATCCAGGTTCGAGGCACCTAAAATGCCATCACCATCCAGGTCCGAGGCACCTAAAACGCCATCATTATCAAGGTCCGAGGCACCTAAAACGCCATCATCTCCAAAGGCTTGAGGCACCTAAAATGCCATCATCATCAAGGTTCGAGGCACCTAAAACGCCATCATCAAGGTTCGAGGCACCTAAAACGCCATCATCAAGGTTCGAGGCACCTAAAACTCCATCATCTCCAGGGTCAAAGACCCGAACTACGACTGGCTTGATTCCTCTTAAGGATACGTAGGTAGCCTATCATTAGGTTCAGCCATCCGACCGAAAATGGTCATTCCTATCCCCGGCGGGCGGATAGCCATCAAACCTAAAATGGTCTTTCCTATCCCCCCGGAGCGGATATACAATTTCAGCCATCCGACCAAAATGGTCATCTCTTGTCCCAGCGAGTTTCTCTCCGGCCAACCGGCTAGAACTCGCTCATCGGGTTCGAGGCACCTAAAACGCCATCATCTCCGGGGTCAAAGACCCGAACTACGGCCGGCTTGATTCCCCTTGGGATACGTAGGTAGCCTATTAAATAGGTTCGGCCACTCGATCACTTGATCATCCACCAAATATGGAGCCTTACTCTTATCGACGACCCGCTTCTTTCGAAAGTGCCGTCGCCGAGGGGCTACTGTAAGTGCTCCAATTTGAGCTTGTTAGAATTTTCGTTAGAAAATTAACGAAAGTTATAACATTCCTAACAATTCCTAATATTTCTAACATTTCTAACAAAGCAAGGGCAAAGTGGGCATTGTTATTTAAGGATAAACCAAGGAAAGGAATCAAAAGAGCAAAAGAAATAGTCAAAAACCAAAAATAGAAAGCTATTTGGAACAAAAAGCTGGTACATTAATTTGATTTTTGAAAAATATTCCTTGTGTCCAAAGCACAGAGCTGTAATTAATGAACGATTGCACGCCGACAATCCCATCCGCGCGGACATGTTTGCATTTTTAAGAGGGCTATAAATTAAGCCCTCCAGTCTCAAAAAAAAAAGAGAGAACACAATCCACAGTTGCACCTTGGCGAAAATACTTGAGAAAATAGTGAGAATTCCCTTGAATTGTCACTCTTTTCTCTTGATTATCTTCCCAAATCTCACTCACTCACTATCATATTCAAAGCCTCAAACACTCTTACATTCAAAGCCAAAGCTCCAAAACACAAAGAAGATAGGTATAACCTCCCTCTTCTTACTCTAAATCTCTCATCCATGCATGCATTTTCAAGCTACAAAATGTAGTTCATTCATCTTCTTGTCTTAGATCCAAGAAGATCACCATGGAAGTTCATCTCCATGGATGATCTTCTACAAGGATCAACATTATTTTCAAAGTGTTCTTACTTTCTTCCAAAGAAAACACATTTTCAAAACCCTAAAAATCATTTTCATACATCAAATCTCATTTTCAAAGGATAAAATTCCCCTTCCCAAGCAAATGAAATGCTTAGTCCTAATGTACCCCAAGGATGGTTTGATATAGTTGATTCACCACTAAAATGTCAAGTGATCACTAATCAAAACCTAGGGAAATGGGGACAAGCATGGATGCCAAACCCCCTTTAAAACCACATTTTCTTTCTTGAGAAGTTGCTGTCCAGTAGCAATTTTCTAAGGCCCCAGTCCATGGTCTAAATTTTTGGACACAGATAAACTTGGAATTTGGTGTTTACTACAAAACACTTTTTGTAGCCAACATCCATAGCTTTCCAGAAATATTTTTATTTTATTTTTTTCGTGAGTAAAACTCCCTTTTCCCAATTTTCTTTTGAAGGTCAGATCACCAGTCTCTGGGAGTCCAGATCTCATATCTGAGATTTCTAGAAGGTTTTGAGTCCTCAAATCTTATCCAAAATGAAAAATTATTTCACAAAAATTTTATTTGAGGTGTTTGTAACAACTTTCATTCTCTGAGTTTTCTCAGATTATGAAGTTTTGAAGCCCTTAAATACATTTCAAAATCAAGTGTCCACTGCCTTTTTCATTCTGGCAGAAGTGCTCTTCAACTTCCAAAAATCTTTTGAGCACCAAAACTCTACCCAAAAAATCACACCAAAAATCATGGGATCTTAACAAAGTCTAATAAAGAATTCCCAATTTTTACTTTTCTGAGTTTCAACTTATTTTGGCCAAAACAGACACACACACACACACAAATGATTTTCAGCTTGGAAGACTCGTTTTACGAGGCATTCCGGGTGCACACTAACGTCCTTCCCGGCGTGTAACATGACCTCCGAACCCAAATCTCTAATCTCGGGCATTTTTCAAAGTTTTGGCCCTTAAAACAAAAATGGCGTGGCGACTCCGTTTTCCGGTTTTATTTGGTTTTCAAAGAAACGAAAAATCGAATTTTCCCGCGAATGGCACATCATCACAATAGGGAGTCTTGTTATAGGTTTTATTGATGAGGGAGCGGTTCTGAGTGAAGCATGCTGTGTTGATTGCTTCAGCCCAGAAATACTGAGGCAGCTTCGCTTCAGATATCATTGTCTTTCTAGCCTCAATCAACGTTCTATTCTTCCTTTCCACAACCCCATTTTGTTGTGGAACACCAGCAGTTGAAAAATTGTGATCAATCCCATAGTCATCACAATATTGAGCAACACCGTTGTTCTTAAATTTTGTTCCATTATCTGATCGAAAACTAACGATGTCGTCTTCTTTTTGAGTTTGGAGCCATCTAAAAAGTGCGGTGAGAATATCATAGCAATCATCTTTGGAAATCATCATCTCTACCCACGTATATCTTGAATAATCATCCACCACCACTAAGGTATATCTATTTCCTCCAATGCTGGCAGTGGTTACGGGTCCAAACAAATCTATGTGAAGCATTTGTAAGCATCTTGAAGTTGATGGAGCGGTCTTCTTTGGTGAAAGACGACGCGGATCGCTTACTGCCGGCATGCACTGCATTTCTCTGGATGGTGGTTAGCCACTTTAGGTAAACCACGAACGAGGTTTTCCCTACCAATCTTTGCAAGATACTTGAAGTTCAAGTGGCTCAACCTCTTGTGCCATAGCCAACTATTTTCGCTCACATTTTTAGCTACAAAATAGAGATTAGTAATACTACATGCAGAATTTAGATCAATAATGTAAATATTACTCTTACGAATCCCTGTGAGTAGGGTGACTCCGGAAATGCTATCTTTGATAAAGCAGTTTGATGACGTAAAGTTGCAAAGCATTCCTTTATCACAGAATTGAGAAATTGAAAGGAGGTTGTGCTTGAGTCCTTCAACAAAAGAAACCTTCTCAATGGTTAGGTTTCCTCTCCTTATAACACCATATCCAATGGTCTTTCCTTTGTTGTTGTCACCAAAGGTTACAGACGGACCACTTGCTTCAATGACATCTTCAAGTAATGATCTATCTCCAGTCATATGTCTTGAACATCCACTGTCAAGATACCATTCATTTTCCTTGGAGTGACCAGCCATTAAGCAGAGGACCTGAAATGTAAACATTAAGAACGAGGTCCCCCTTTATTCCTTGGGTCCTGAAGTTAGCAACCCTTCACGACCCACACCTGTTTGACAGAAGGAGATTTACTCTTCCTAGCATTGGATGTGAATCGCAAAAGGCATTCTGCAGCCTTGTGACCTAAACCATCACACACAGAGCATTTATAAAAGCTATAAGCATCATGAGGTTTTACTAACTCCTTACTCTTCTTAGGAATTGCATGCGGTTTGGGAGGCGCGGTTTCAGGCTTGACAAAAGGAACTGGCTTCAGTTTGACCACGTATTTTCTGGGAACGCTGTTATTGCTTTTGAAGGCAGGTCGAGCGGTCGAAGAAGAGGCGCGGTCAGACTTGCGGTTGCCAGCATCTCTAGTTCCACCAGAAGCGGTTTTAGGGATGCGGCCAACTCCATATGCCATTTCCTCTGAAGCAATACTCTCAGAATCCTTTGGCTTCATCTGAGAGTTCTTCCCATATTGCTTCCCTTTTGGGTAGACATAATTAATTTGTTGTCCTTTACCCTTGCCTTTAGCATGCTTCCCCTTAGGAATTTCTTTAGTTAATTTCAAAATTTCCTCATCCTTTTCACTAGAGGATGCACACTTCTCTTCTTCAGCAGATCCAAATCCTATACCCTCAGTAATTCCACAGGGTAATTGGGTATCTATGATTTGTTCTGCATAAGATTTTGACTTGAGCCACCCATCAATAATTTTTTGACGATCGTTGAGTTGGGTGACCAGGTCATCATTCCGGAGTTGAAGTGCAGCAACCTTAGTTTCAAGGATGCGGTTTTGATCAGCAAGAGGAGTCATACTTCTGATTTGGTCCTTAAGATTTGAAATTTCAGACCTCATCACAGTTTTCTCCGTCTTGTACAGATTAAGTTCATCATGAGCTAAGCTTAAGGCTTTCTTAAGATTAGAGAATTGATGGATCACCATTTCTGCTTCCTTGAACATCCTTTCATGTTCCATGGGAGAAACCTCTTCCACCACCTTTTTCAAAATTTTCTTCTTTGGAATTATTTTTGAAGGTGGAGCATTTGTAGACGAGAAAATGGGACGTGAATACGAACAATTTCCTATCTTGATGCTATCCAATTTATAATTAGGAAGTTTATTTGAAACCTCTTTTTCTTCCATATCCTGCAACTCGACTGACTAAGAATCTGATTCATCGGAAGCATCTGCAACTAAGCAGAGATTAACCTCTTCAGTTTCTTCGTCATTTCCATCATCAGAATCTGTTTCAATCCAAGTTGCTAATTCCTTGGAATTCTCTTCCTCCTCGGCAACCATTCCCTTTCGACGAGAAAATTTCGCAGGAGAGGTTTTCTTTTTTATGTATTCATATTTGGGATGTGGACACTCATATGCAAAGTGACCAGGTTTTCTACAGTTGTAGCATACTAGATCACTCTTTTTCTTTGTTTCTCCAGCCTTAGAAAATGTTGCAGGAGGTTTGCCTTTTGAAAATGTTTTTGTGAAAGGTTTTGAGGCTTTTCTAAACTTTTGAAATCTTTTCACAAACATGGCAAAATCATCATCATCCATCTCGATGAGTGATGAGGTTGATATGGAAGAATCTGCAGTTTGATTGGATGTAGAAGGTTTCTCCTCTTGTTCCACTACGGACATAGAAAGCGATTTAGTTTTCCCTTCAATCTCTTCGATATGATTTAATTTAAGTTCATAGACTCTAAGGTTTCCATACAAGTTACTTAACGACCAAGTATTCAAAACTTTTGAGTCTTCTAGAGAGGTAGCCTTATTAACCCATCTAGAACCTAAAGCAGATAGGAAAATCATATTGATTTTCTTATCAGTTAAAGTTTTGCCAAGAGATCTACAAGCATTAACTACCTCAACATAGCGGTCGTAGGTTTGACGCAAGGTTTCATTGGGTTTTCTATTGAAGTTGTTGTAGGATCTTTCAACAGCATATAATTTGCTTTCCTTGCATTCGTCATCACCTTCGAGGTAGCTCTCGATGGCATCCCACATCTGCTTTGCGGTTTTGAGGTACATCACTTTCTGAAGAGTTGAAACGGGGAGGGTTCCAGAAATGATGTGCCTTGCCTTGCTGTCTAAGGCAACTAATCTCTTCTCTTCATCCGACCACTCCTCTTTTGGCTTTTTGACCTCTGGAGTTTCTGCACTGGTGGTTGCATCAGTGTTGGCCTTCATTGGAATCCATGGGCCGTTGACTACACACTCCACCAGCATCTCATCAATTGTTTCCAAGTGAATGAGCATTCTGCACTTCCAGATGTCGAAGTGGTCTTCGTCCAAGATTGGAATGTGTGAATAGTTAACAGTAGTCATTGTCTTTGAATTTGCCATATTGAATCGGCACACAAGCTGTTAAGCTTGAAAAATAGTGGTTTTAAAATGTGTTAGCTTTGACACCACTTTTTGGTCCCAAAGGTGGCAACAAGGGTGAAAATACAGCTAGAGGGGGGGGGGTGAATAGCTGTTTAAAATTTTTCGCCCTCGATTTAAAACTAATCCTCTATACTTACAAAACCTCTGGCAGTGTATAAGAAACTTCAAGTAGAGTTATAAAATGCACAGCGGAATAATAAAGTTACAAAGCGGTTTTGAGAGAGGCGGTTTGTAAAAGCGGTTTAGGTAAAGCGGT
This sequence comes from Adenophora triphylla var. japonica, assembly GCA_022495995.1. Classification (NCBI taxonomy): domain Eukaryota; kingdom Viridiplantae; phylum Streptophyta; class Magnoliopsida; order Asterales; family Campanulaceae; genus Adenophora; species Adenophora triphylla. The sequence continues at coordinate 33,621 of JAFEMH010002472.1, forward strand.
TTTGACAAGTGCAGTTTTACAAACAAGTGTAGTTTTGACAATGTTAACTCCAAACACTATTTCACAATAATGGATATCTAAATAAAGATCAAACAGAGAGAAAAGTAGATAATCAGTAAGCACAAGAAATATAAATGCAGAAAGTAAGAACACAATATTTGGAGTGGTTCAATCGATAAACGATCTACGTCCACTACCAAGATGGTTAGTCTTGGATTTTCAAGAGAGATTTTATATTGAGTATGAGAGATTACAAAGTACAATAAAATCTTTTCTATGAAGAACAAATCCTAAGACTATAACCAGTGTATCTCAAGTGATTAATCTATGTGATTAAACAAGTGAGGTGTTTGTGTGAGAACAAGATCAAGGCTCTTTAAATCTATGAGATGTAGAGCACAGTGATTCTTGATATGTTAAGGCTTGATTTCTGGGCTGGGGAATATTTCTTGAAGGTAGAAGATGAAGATTCAAAGGACTTATGAATTTCTGGGCAGAGCTTCAACTTCTTATGAACTCACAACAATTTCTCAAGTATCAAGTAATCTTCAAATGAAGAAGGTTGGGGGTATTTATACCCAAGCATCAGGAATAGAGCCGTTGGACACAGCTGTTGTAAGGACAGTCCTTGATGCAATCCCATTGGTCCACAGCAACCACTTTTGTCCTTTGGAACTGTTGATGCAGGTAAAGCTGATCAGACCTCAGCTGCAATCAAGGTGGTTAGGACATCTGTCACCTTTTTAAGATCCTTGCAGATCTTGTCTGAAAAGTAGTCACGTGACAAGATATGGTAGTTGACTTTTGATATTGCTGACGTGGATTCCAACGGTCAATGTGGTTCACTTCAAGTAGCCAATCATTGGGGCGGTTCTGGTGCAAAGCGGTTTGACATGTGCGGTTCCACCAGGAGCGGTTGCAAGGTGCGGTCAAAGTACTAGAACTGCACAAGTGCGGTTCACTTAAGGTTGTTGCACTGAGGGGTTCAAGAAGCGGTTTCAAGGAGGAATTACACAATCGGTTATGCAAGTGCGGTTCTGAAGAGCGGTTTTGAAACAACTTGAACTGCAACCCTCAGATCCAATGATTCTTGTGCCAGTCTTCAAGCCTAAATTTAACCTATTCTATAAAATGGACTTAGCTAAAAAATTGAAGTCTAAGCTTCATTACATAGGGTGCTAAAGTCCTTAAAATAAATAGGAGGTTATGGTATCAATCAAATCTAATACAAAATAGGAGGGTTAAAACATGTGCATACCCAACAGGTGGGCTTGCTACCCTCTATTTGAAACTTGCGAAGAAGATCAGATGCATAGCGAGCCTGACTAAGAATCAAGGAATCAACTGAATAGTGAGTCTCAATGCACTACAAGAAAACTGCCAATTAGCAACGGACCAAATTATGTCGCTATTAGCGACGGAATAGCGACAGAATAACGACGGAAGCAAAATAAAACGAAAAAACCATCTACCGACGGATTTAGCGACGGATTTAGCTACAGACATGAATCTGTCACTAATTCGTCGCAATAGTGGCGCCAAAAAGTCCGCCCATTTTAGCGACGGAATAACGACGGATTACAAAATTTTTTAGCGACGGATTTTTTCTGTCACTATATAAATAAAAAATAAATAAATATTTTTTCTTTTTAAAATTAGCGACGGATTGTATAGGGATGGCCAAATCGGACCGGAATCGGACCGAAACCGATAAACCAGACCGGAACCGCCATGAACCGCCACGAAAATCGAAACCGGGGTAACCGGAACCGGTTTGGATAAGGGCCGGTTAAGGGTCACAAAAATGGTGAACCGGATCGCAACCGAAACCGTGAACCGGACGAAAATTCCTTGTTTTTCAATAGAACCAGACCGGAACCGGACCGAAAAAGCCCGAAACCGGAGCAAACCGGGAAGAAAACCGGAATCGGAGTAACCGGATTCGGGGTTAGGCCGTGCCGGTTAAGGGTCACCATATTGCCGAACCGGAACCGGCGATTTTCGAACAGGAACCGGGCTCGGACCTGTTTTGGCCATCCCTAACGGATTGTACAAAAATAAATTACCGACGGATATATTCTGTCGCTAAATAATGAAAAATAAAAAATATTTTTCTTTTTAAAATACCGATGGATTTAGCGACGGATTTTACAAAAATAAATTACCGACGGATATATTTTGTCACTAAATAATAAAAAATAAAAAAATATTTCTCTTTTTAAAATACCGACGGAATAGCGACAGATTTAGCGACGGAAATTGTTTTTTTTTTAAATAACTTTTTTTCTAACTTTTTTTCTAACTTTTTTTATGTAACTTTTTGAAAAAACTTCAAAACTAAAAAATGTCCAAAAATAATTATTTCAATTTATAAAAAATAAAAAAAAACTATACATTTATAAATAAAAGTTAAAGGATTTTACCTGTCCCTGATTTCTTTATTATACTTTCATTTGTTTATTTTTTTCTAACTTTTTTATACAAGTTTTTGATAAAAACCTCAATACTAAAAAATGTCCAAAATATTTATTTATATTCATAAAAAATAAAAAAATATATACATTTATAAATAAAAATTAAAGAATTTTACCAGTTCTTGATTTCTTAATTATACTTTATTTTTGTTTTTTTTTCTAACTTTCTTTATATAACTTTTTGAAAAAAAAATCAATACTAAAAAATTTCCAAAATATTTATATATATTCATTAAAAAAAACTATACATTTATAAATAAAAATTAAAGAATTTTGCCCATACCTGATTTCTTTATGATACTTTCATTTGTTTATTTTTTTCTAACTTTTTTTATATAACTTTTTGAAAAAAACTTCAATACTTAAAAATATCCAAAATATTTATTTTTATTCATTGAAAATAAAAAAGCTTTACATTTAAAAATAAAAATTAAAGAATTTTACATGTCCCTGATTTCTTTATTATACTTTCATTTGTTTATTTTTTTCTAAATTTTTTATATAAATTTTTGAAAAAAACTTCAGTACTAAAAAATTTCCAAAATATTTATTTATATTCATAAAAAATAAAAAAAAACTATACATTTATAAATAAAAATTAAGAATTTTACTCGTCCCTGATTTCTTTATTATACTTTCATTTGTTTATTTTTTCTAACTTTTTTATATAACTTTTTGAAAAAAACTTCAATACTAAAAAATGTCCAAAATATTTATTTATATTCATAAAAAATAAAAAAAAAACTATAAATTTATAAATAAAAATTAAGAATTTTACCCGTCCCTGATTTCTTTATTATACTTTCATTTTTTTTTCTAACTTTTTTATCAAAATTATTGATAAAAACCTCAATACTAAAAAATGTCTAAAATATTTATTTATATTCATAAAAAATAAAAAAACTATACATTTATAAATAAAAATTAAAGAATTTTATCCGTCCCTGATTTCTTTATTATACTTTCATTTGTTTATTTTTTTCTAACTTTTTTATATAACTTTTTGAAACTTCAATACTAAAAAATGTCCAAAATATTTATTTATATTCATTAAAAAAAACTATTCATTATAAATAAAAATTAAAGTATTTTACCCGTCCCTGATTTCTTTATTATACTTTCATTTGTTTATTTTTTTTCTAACTTTTTTATATAACTTTTTGAAAAAAACTTCAATACAAAAAAATTTCCAAAACATTTATTTATATTCATAAAAAACAAAAAAAAAACTATACATTTATAAATAAAAATTAAAGAATTTTACCCGTCCCTGATTTCTTTATTATACTTTCATTTTTTTTTCTAACTTTTTTTATATAACTTTTTGAAAAAAAATCTTCAATACTAAAAAATTTCCAAAATATTTATTTATATTCATTAAAAATAAAAAAACTATACATTTATAAATAAAAATTAAGGAATTTTACCCGTCCCTGATTTCTTTGTTATACTTTCATTTGTTTATTTTTTTTCTAACTTTTTTATATAACTTTTTGAAAAAAACTTCAATACTAAAAATGTCCAAAATATTTATTTATATTCATAAAAAATAAAAAAAAACTATACATTTATAAATAAAAATTAAGAATTTTACTCGTCCCTGATTTCTTTATTATACTTTCATTTCTTTATTTTTTTTCTAACTTTTTTATATAAATTTTTGAAAAAAACTTCAATACTAAAAAATGTCCAAAATATTTATTTATATTCATAAAAAATAAAAAAAAACTATACATTTATAAATAAAAATTAAAGAATTTTACCCGTCCCTGATTTCTTTATTATACTTTCATTTGTTTATTTTTTTCTAACTTTTTTTATATAACTTTTTGAAAAAAACTTCAATACTATAGTATATAGGGTATAGGGTATATGGTATAGTATAAAGGGTATAGGGTATATGGTATAGTATATAGGGCATAGAGTATAGGGTATAGGGTATAGTATATATGATATAGAGTATAGGATATAGGGTATAGTGTATAGTATATATGGTATATTATATAAGGTATAGGGTATAGTATATAGGGTATAGAGTATAGGGTATAGGATATAGGGTATAGTACATAGGGTATAGAGTATAGGGTATATGATATAGGGTATAGGGTATAGTATATAGGGTATATAGTATAGGGCATAGGGTATAGTATATAGGGTATAGAGTATAGGGTTTAGGTTATAGGGTATATGGTATACGATATAGTATATAGGGTATAGTATATAGGGTATAGGATATATGGTATAGGGTATAGGGTATAGGGCATAGGGTATATTATATAGGGTATAGAGTATAGTGTATAGGGTATAGTATAGGGTATAGAGTATAGGGTATAGTATATAGGGTATAGAGTATAGGGTATAGGGTATATGGTATATGATATAGGGTATAGGGTATAGGGTATAGTATATAGGGTATAAGGCATAGGGTATAGTATATAGGGTATAGGGTATAGGGTATAGAGTATAGGGTATATAGTATATAGGGTATAGTATATAGGGTATAGGGTATAGGTTATGCGAGTAGAGGGTATTTTTTATTTTTATTTTTTTAGTAGAAATAAATTTTTTGACTTATTATTATTATTATTATTATTGTTATTATATACTTTTACTAATTATTATAATCATGAAGATTTTTTTTTGTGAAATACAAATAAATATAAAAGGTGACAATATTTCATTGGACACACAAGCATTCACATGGATCACTAGCTCAACACATCTTCACCATTAAATACATTACATCTAATGGTCCAATTTCATCCCACAAAAATAAAAACACACTTTTCTTTGATTGGCTCATTAATGTTGACCTGGATTGCAAATAAATCAATCTATACCATTAATCTTACCCTCAAATCCAATGGTCCTAATTCACCAACTTTTCCTAAACAAAACCCTACTCACTTCACTACTCCCTCATCTCTCTCTGCGCCTCCCTCATTTCCACGCCTCCCTCATTTTTCCTTCTACCTAAATTGCATCTTCTTCTCCCCTAATTCACCCACTTTTCTTGCTGGCACCCTCATCTCTCCTTCTCCCTCATTCTGCGCCTCCCTCTTATTCCTAGAATCCTTCATCTTCTTCTCCCTCTTTCAGTCCTAGTCCGACGAACATAAATCTTTCTCTGGTGATTATTTTCTGATCTCCACCATTCATAATGGGCGCCTAGGGGTTGCGAACAAACCTTGAAATTTTGAAGAAGATCCAACGGTTAACGAAGCGGGAAATCGCTTTTTTCTGGGTATGGTTTGAGCAGTGACGGTAGTTCTCGTTTTTTTGAATTTTTTAGGTATGTTTAATGTTGTTTTCTAGATCTATATTTCAAGATCTGATTTTTGAATTTTTAAATCTGTTTTGAATTTTTAGAGATGGATTGTTGTGGTGGATGGATGGTGGATATGGATTGTTGTGATAGATGGATGGTAGTTGTTGGTGGTGGAAATTTGTACAAACTTTTGTTTGATTTGTGTTGGTTGTGGATGGTTGTGGATGGTGGTGGATGGTGGAGCAAAGTGTAACTTTTGAAAAATATAAGGATTGATTTGAATAAAAAAAAATTAAGTGACTGATTTGAGAATAAAAAACGTTAAGGGACTGATTTGAAAATAAAAAAAGTTAAGGGATCGATTTGAGAATAAATATATATATATATATATATATATATATATATATATATATATATATATATATATATATATATTTTTAATATATATATATATTTTTATATATATATATATATATATATATATATATATATATATATATATATAAAATATATATATATATATATATATATATATATATATATATATATATATATATATATATATATATATATATATATATATATATATATATATATATATATACTCCCTCCGTCCCACCAAAACTGATATTTATTTCCTTTTTGGTCCGTCCCGGCCAAACTGATACTTCCCAAAATGGCAAGGAAATCTTCACTATTTACCCCACTCATTCTCTCTCCTATTTCACTTTTACACTCACAACATTCTCTCTCCTAACTATTCCTCCCACTCATTCTCTCTCCTATTTAATTTTTCATACTCACAACATTTTCTTTCACTTTTTCTCTCTCTTACTTTTCCTTAATCCGCGTGTCCAGAAATTTGATCTCAGTTTTGGTGGGACGGAGGGAGTATATATTTATATAATTTTTTTCAATAAAAAATATCAGATTAGCGACAGAAATATCCGTCGGTAATTTGGTATATCAAAAATAAAAAATATTGAAAAAAGAAAATTTTAAAAAAATTAATAAAATTGTGAAAATATGTAATAAATTTTAGCGACGGAAATTTTCGTCGTTAAATCTGTCGCTAATACAATCAAAATCGGTCGTCCCTTTCTCAACATTAGCGACAGATTTTTTGAGTTTAACGACGGAATAAATTTAACGACGGCTCAAAAATCTGTCGCTGTAATTTAGCGACAAGGGTTTTAACGACGGAAAATTTCCGTCGCTAATTGCCTTTAGCGACGGATTTTTCCTCTTTAGTGCCGGAAATTTTCGTCGCTAAAACGTGATTTTCTTGTAGTGATGCCAAGAAAGAACCCGAGATTCCCAAGACCGCGACTTTCAAAAGTCGCAGATATGCTGTCAATAACTGAAGAGGCCTCAGAAGGAGAGGAACCGGTGATAATAAAATCATCCACATATACGAGGATAGCCACCAGAGAAGAGCCACTATGTTGAATGAATAAGGAGTTGTCGTACTTACTGTTGAAGAAGCCAATGGAAAGAAGAAAATCATGTAGCCGTCAAAACCAAGCACGCGGTGATTTCTTTAGTCCGTAGATAGACCTATGGAGTCGACATACATTGTTAGGATGGCCTGGATGAGAGAAATTGGGCGGTTGTGTCATATATACCTCTTCTTAAAGAATATCATTTAAGAAAGCATTTCAGACATCTAGCTGCTGAATTTTCCATGACCAGGAATGTGTTATAGTAAGAAGAGTGCAGATGGTGGGTGGTTTAACCACCGGACTGAAGGTCTCATCATAGTCGACACCTTCCTGTTGAGTAAATCCTTGTGCCACTAGACGAGCTTTATGACGTTCCACCGTACCGTCAGCTCAATGTTTGACCTTAAATATCCACTTACTTCCAACGAAATTTATGGACGGAAGATGAGGAACCAATGTCCATACCATTTTTGTGTATGGCATTTAACTCTTCTTGCATGGCGATATTCCAATGAGGAAACAAAATTGTCTGCTTAAGAGTTTTTGGTTCAAACTCAGTGACTGTGAGGTTGCAGCCGAGAGAGCAGGTGGGAGGGGATACTTGGTAACTTGCTGTGAATTATCTGAGTCAGAAGAGAGTACCAAATCTGCTATAACTTGAGGTTTGAAGACACCTGTTTTAGCCCGTGTAACCATTGGATGTGTGTTAGATGGGGCAAGATTTGGTTTAGTATCAGCTGAAGACAGTGGGCTACAAAGTGAGGAGGACTGCGCAGGATGATCCGACTCAATCTGTGTTAACGCAGAAGCATGCTGCAGCGGACCGGAGGAATTGGCTGGCTCATTATCAGCTGTTAAAGATGGCACAGCTGGAGCAGATTCTGTGTTGGTCGAAGGCGGAGCAAGGACAGAGATGGAACTGATGTTCAAGGGATGAACAGACCCATGAGGATGCATCTGAGCATGAACTTTAGGAGGTGTAGGATGCTCTTTGTAACTTATTGTAGCTGATATTGAATCTGTCAAAATGTTAGAAGACATGGGAAATGTGGATTCGTCAAATAACACATGTCTCAAAACATAAATTTTTCTCGAAGTTTGATCAAGACTGTTGGTCCCAAAAGAGGCAACAAGGGTGAAAAACAACTAAAGGGGGGGGGAGGGTGAATAGCTGTTACAAAATTTTCAACCCTTTTTGAAAACAAAACCTCTTGCTTACAAAACTGCTCTTGCAGTGTATTAATACCGCAAGTGAGGTTTGTAAAATGCACAATAGAATTTATTAAGTAACAGAGTGAGGTTTAGTAGTGTGGTTTACAAAACAGTAAAATGAGGTTTGACAATGATTAACTATAAACACAATTAACAAATCTGAACAACCTATAAAGATCAAACAGATAAGACAAATTAGTTTGAATGATGAACAGTAAAGAAAATGCAGAAATTGAAGAACACAATATTTGGAGTGATTCAATCGCAAATGATCTACATCCACTACCAAGATGGTTAGTCTTGGATTTTCTAAGTACTAGATTTTTATTAGATGATGAGAGAGATTACAAGTTTACAAGAATCAAACTCAAATCTAAAATCTAAACAGTGAAGCAAATCCTAGACTATAACCGGTGTATCTCAAATGATTTAATCTATGTGATTAATCAAGTGAGGTGTGTGTATGATAAACAAGTTTCAAGGCTCTTTAAATCTATATGATATAGAGAACAATAAATCTTGGTGTTACAAGGCTTGAATTTCTGCGCTGGATATTTGTTCTTGAAGGTATGAAGGTTGAAGATGAAAATTCAAAGGATTATGAATTTCTGGAAATTTCTTCAGATCTTCAAAGGACTCTCTTATTATCAAAATTCTCAAGCAATCTTTAAATGATGAAGATTGAGGGTATTTATACCCAAGCACTAAAAAGTAGCCGTTTGGTACAGCTGTAGCAAGTACAGTGCTAGTGCGGTCTGATTGGTCCATGTGTCCACTTTTGTCCTTTTGTTCAGAAGTTGTTGATAAGGTTGTACGGACCTCAGCTGACATTCTGGATGAAGGAAACCTATCACCTTTTCAAAATTCTTTTAAACTCTGAGTGACCGTTAGTCACGTTGATTGAACTCGTGGTTGACTCAACGTTGCTGACGTGGATTAATCAGTCAAAAGTGTCCAGCTCTTCAAGTCTTCAATCATTGGATGAGATTGGTGAGATGCGGTTTAAGGCGTGCAGTCTTACATGAGAGGTTTACCTGTGGTTTGCTAAGTGCAGTTTCATAAAGAGGTTTGCACAAGCGGTTTGCTATGTGCGGTTTCATTCATAAGGTTTGCCCTAGCACTGCGGTTTTGCAGGTCTTCAAAACCTCTTGACTTTGAAACCTCATATCCAATGCAGTTTCCAGTCTTCATTCCTAAATAATCCTATTCTATAAATTGGACTTGTACTAAAAAAATTGAAGTCTAAGCTTCATTACATATGGGCCTAAGTCCAGAAAATATAAATGAGGTTATGGTATCAATCAAATTAAAGCTAAAGCTAGGAGGGTTAAAGTATGCATACCCAACAATCTCCCCCTATTTTATTAATGTCATTATCTACTATAGCAAAGGCAAACATTGTACTTGGTAAAAACATGTCCATAATAATTAATATGGTAAATCATGTCCCAAGTAGATGCACACACTAGCCTAAGTTATAGATTTCTATACTATTGAAAGATATGAAACTTACAAATTGAAAGTATAGAAATGCATTCAGTGCATACATGAAAAATATGAGTTTAAGTTTAAGTATGCGGTTTAAACTGAATGTTTAACGTCAAACACAAAATATGAGTTTTCAAGTTAAAGTATTTGTGCATGAGGTTTAAGTTATGCTTTCATTGTTCTACAAACAAGCGATTTGAATGAACAAAGTTTTGAAACCAACAATGATGCATTCTTTCATTTCTACCTTCAAAGAGGTTTGAGATTTACAGTTACAGGTAGGAATGAAATTAATAGTAAAACAAACAAAAATAAGTAAGAAAAAAATTACAATGATAATGCGGTTTTACTGAGGAGGATGAGGCTGATTATCTAAGTCCATAAAGTTCTGAGCAGGCGGTCCATTCACAACTTCATCTTGAGCTTGCAGTCCAGTGTAGTTGAATGCAGAATTCTCAGCTCTCAAAGTTCTCTTTAGTCTTCTTACTTCTTCATGAGTCCTTCCTTGAGCAGCTTCCACTTCCCTTACAACATTCTCTACATTTATCAATCTGGCGTTGTTAGCTCTAACCGCTCTTGAATTTCCTTCAGTTTTATCTTTGAGCTCATCTATCTTTGAAGCATTTTCATCAAGATTTCTATTGACCTCATCGAGAATTCCATTTAACTGCAACTGAATGGAGGCATTTAGAGTGTTGTAGAAAGTGTGAATTAAGTCTTGAATTGCAGCTGTTTGTGCGGTCTGGGATGATTGAAGGTTGGGTTCCAGTTTAGCAAAGCTCCCCCTCAAGTTGTTATCAAACTCCTGAAATTTAAAGCTGATTTTATCATTTAGGCTTTCTTTGAGGTCATCCAACCTGTCTCTGACCTCTTCAGTTAGGCTGGTCAACCTTGCAGTTAGACCATCACCAACAGTGTTTATCTTCATTTTCAGCTCCTCTCTCAGAACTTCAGCATCATTTTGGATGTTGTCCTGCATTGAGTCCAATGCAGACCTCAAGTAATAATCCGGATGCAGTCTGGAGGTTCTAATTGCTTCAAAAATTTCTGTCTTCAGATTTCCAAGGGTTGAATCCACAGTGGTGCATAATTCATTTGTTAGCATATGCATCATATCTCTGAGCTGATTTTTAGAAATCACATCTCCCATAGCTTGAAGAACCCCAGTTGCTAAGTCGTGTCTGAAAGCATTGAAGCAAGCATCAACTGCGGTCTTAATAATGTTTGTTGTGCCTCTCTCCCCTTAATGGCATCATCAAAGGAAGCTTTCATCCTGGCCAATTCATAGGATTGAGGGAAAACTTTCACTTAGAGAGAGTGGTTTGAGGTAGCTAGCTTGATCATATGGCCTTGGTTTGTATGTAGTTGTCCTTGGATAACATGAACAGCAATGAGGAGTTGGGAGTAATCTGATAGAGGGATTGAAGTGGGAGGAATATCTGAGAAGATGGGAGGAGGTTGAGTGAAGGAGGTTGGAGGTGCGATTGAGGGAATATGTGAGGTTTTGGTTATTGGGGCGGTTTGGGTAGGGGGTGCGGTTTGGCTAAAATGAGAGGAAAGGTTTTGGAAGATATGTGTGATAGGAATGGATTGAGGTTGAGGTTGGGTAGGAGGATTTGGAATGGGAAGTGTTTGGGTAGGAAGTGCGGTTAGGTTTAAATGAGAGGAAAGGTTTTGGAAGATATGTGTGATAGGAATGGATTGAGGTTGGGTAGGAGGGGTTGGATGGGAAGTGTTTGGGGTGCAGTTTGGGTAGGTAGAGTATGAGGTGTGGTTTGAGTTTGGGGAGGAATGGTGGAAGTTGGGGAAACTGCGGTTTGAGGAGGGGGTGAGGATGGAATGGTAGTTTTAGATGGAAGGTTTTGAGAGGATGAGTTTGAAGGGGTGGCAGTATGAGCAAGAGGGGATTGTTGAGGTTGCGGTTGGGATTTAGGAGAAGGAGGAGGTGTTTGGGGTGAGGGTTATCTAAGATTTGATGGAGGAGATAGGTGAATTTGAGATTGAGGAGGAGGCTCAGCAAAGAATACTGAGTCCTCTGTCCAATCTTCCATGGTTTTGATGGGATTTGGATGGTGAGGTCTAGGAGGGGGGTTAGGCTCATCATCATCACTAGGCCCTTTCCTAGCTGATGTGGAAATTCCTGGTCTAGAAAAAGGTTGGGGGGACCAGTCTTTGAAGGCAGGAGGGAGGGGGTTTGGTAGTCTAGAGGATAGTCAGTTGGTTTAGGTCTGAATCTGAAGAGGAGCATGAGGAGGACTCTTTGTTGAAATAAGAGTCTGTCTCCCCAGCCATAGGGTTGATGAGGTGGCCAAACTCATCAAATTTTCCATAGTTCTGGGCCAACCTCTTTGCAATATAGTTGAATTTTCTAACTCCTCTCTTTACATCTTCAATGGTTTTTCTTGGTTTGCCCTTGGTGGAAGATTTTCTATCGGCCATCTTGAACCGCTTCCTTGGAGTCTCCCCCTGAACCTTTGGAATATCATGCGGTTCATAAGATGTTTGCAGTTGGGGGAAGACTGTGGTTGTGGAGAAGGTTGCGGTTGTGGAGGAGATTGCGGTTCGGGGGATGCGGTGTACTTCCCTTTTGCAGCTCTTTTTTCTTCATATTTTCTTTCCAACCTATCCAATTCTTCGCTATGGAACTTCAGCAGCTCCTCATCTGATGACAACTTCTGCTTTGCCATCTTTGCAGCAGTTGCAAGAGATGGAATCTCAAATTCTTCATCTTCTTCAACTGCATCATCTTCAACAACCATTTCTTCAACTTCTTCCTCTTCAACCATGGGCTCATCTTCAAGAATTATTTTTTTCTTTAGTTTCTTAAGTTTGCTTGGCCCACCAAAATGCATCACTTGCGGTTTTGAGGTAGGTGTGGTCTTGGCCTTCTTCTGGGGTGGTTCAGCCTGGCTCTTCCCCTTCCTTGCATTTCTTACCACCTTGCCAATGGTTGTATCTGCAATGTCTAGGTTCATGGCTATGTAAGGTTCTTTGGGATGGTGAGGAATCTGCATCCCAGAGCTCCTTATATGTTGCATCCCCATTTTTGTACCTGAATACATGACAAACATTCAGGCCAAGGGATTCTTCACCGTTGGACCAATCCACCATAATCTCAGGCTTCAGCTGCCTAAGTTCCTCCAGATGCTCATAATTTGCAAAGACTGCTGTCAGGAGCCTGCAGAAGGGTCGCCACCTTTGGTCAACACCTTTCTCCTTTGACTTATAGGTATCAATATGGGAAGATAATTCCCTTATCAAGATCTTGGGCCAATGTAGAGGAATCTCGTTATAGATGGCTGAGCAGTACATCTACTGCTGGCTTGTAAAATTATTGTGGTTTCCATTCTTACCATAAATAGACTTCCCAGTCAGGAGTACATGTGTGACATCAGTTCCCCAAAGTCCTTCCTGGGAACTGCTTTGTACTTGCTAGTTAGAGTTGGGAGCTCAGCAAGTGTAGACGCGGTTGCATCTAGGACTTCTTGTGATACCCTCTCCTCAGCCTTGGGTACACGGAATTCAAAGGTATCCTTGATGTCCATGTAATCAATTGTGATATCAAAACCTTCAACATTTGTAGTCAGGCATGGAATTGTCTTTTCATGGTGTGAATGTGACCCCGGGATTTTCTTTTACGAAAAAAGAAGGGTCGCTGTTCACCTCAGTTTGAAGAAACCGATTTTATGAAAAAACGGAGTCGCCACGCCATTTTGATTTTCTCAAAACATTGAAAAAAAGGATAAGGGTTTGGAGGTTAAGTTACTCCTTGGGAAGAACGTTTGGCATTCACCCAAGGAGCCTTGCAAAAAGCAAGTCTTCCTAGGTCCAAAATTTGTGCTTGTTTGTGTGCTTGTGTGCATGCATGATTTGAAAAGAGAAAGAGATGTGCCAAGTTTATCTTCCGGACATAAAAACATTTTTAAGAAGGTTTTAGCTCGGGATACCATGGATTTGGTGTTTACGGGATTTTGATCCCGTGCTCACTTTGGGCTTGTGATCATCATGACGGGACTTATCTACCCTCCCGTTAGATTAATCAACCATCATAGGCGTAGGAGCCTTGGTATGTCATAACCTAACATTACTTGGGGATTTTAGTCACATGTGATCAAAAGGGGCTCGTCTTTAAGTCCAAGAATAAGACTCTTTAGAAAAGAATGAATCTTTGTCAATCGATCCTACATCTTTAGACGATGGTGATTAGTAGGGACATTTTGATGTTCGTCTCAAGTGATTATCGGAGATTTCAGGACTAAAACTCATTGAGTTCTAAAGGGACAAGAATTGTGGAATTTTTATGGTGGGATTGATGTAAAGATGGAGTCTTTACACCTATCCTCACCATGGAATGCATCAAGAACCACGAGACTAGGGGAATGGGATGTAAAGATTAGATCTTTAAGCTCATCCTATGTCTTTTTGTGCCTTAAAAGGCTTTTAGACAATCCTTGGAAAAAAAGATCCATCTTTAGGGACATGGGGGAAATAGCTTTAAGGTAAAGATTGCATTTTTAATATGAACAATACAATGAGTATCATTAAACTAAAGGCATAATGTAAAAGGAAAGATCTTTATGGCTTTTCCTATGTCCTTAAGACCTCATAAGGTAGACAATCCTTGGAAAGCTAGATCCATGGGAAGGGGATAACATAAAGTAAGTAAAGATTGCATTTTTATACATAAAAGTAAAGGGGAATCACATCATCATATGGTTGATCATCCCTAGAACAAGCCACTTGTGGAATCTTGTTCATCCTAGGGAGAGGATCTCCATTGAATCCTTTGTGTACGGGAATAAGAAATATGAAGATTACATTGCAAAGATTAAAGCTTTAAGACAATAATGAATGTAAATTACAAGTAATAATAGAACAAGAGTATATAGGAGTGTATTAAAAGGTAAAGGAAGGAGAGATTACCAATATTGATTTTTCTCTATATTCCTAGGGAGTTTTCCTAGGCAATATCTATTTAGGAATAGATTCAAGTAGGATTAGTGTATGAGAGAGGGAGGATTTGTGTGTTTTTTGTCACTGGAAATCGAGTTTCTATTTTGACAGAAGCGGAATAATAAAGTAACCGGTTAGACAAATAATCGAATTACCGATTAATTGACCTAATTCGAATCCACGAATTAGGGTTTTGATAAGAACTTCGAAGAGATCTTCTGCAAGCCAAAATAAATTGACCAAATTTATCGAGAAGGAACACAATTGCAAAGCAATCAATTTGTTTAATTCATAAAAGTCTATCTATTACAAAGCCCTACCATAACTATTTATACTAATCAAAAGAATATTCTAGAAATAACGAAAGACCATGTATCTGTACCAAAATGTATTAACGAAAAGACACAAATTAACGAAAAGACATGCATTTTGACGAAAAGACACAAAACACTTCAGATGCCCTCCAGGAACCCCTCGGCCGAGCCAGCCATACTACTCGGCCGAGCATACCACTGCCGGAAATCAAAGCCTCTGCCCTCTTCCCCTCGGCCGAGTCAAGACGTAGCTCGGCCGAGCACAAGCCATTTGCTCAAATACCATGTATCTGTCCATTGCCGAAATACCATGTATCTGTCCACTTTGTCTTCCGTCCGTACAACACCCCTTTGTCTTCCGTCTCGTATTACACCATTATGTCTCATAGAAATTTGTTAAATTTGGGTTATAATTCAATTGATCAACCAATGAACTTTTTAACCAATAATAATCACATGACCAATTTCGTTTGAAATTTGACGATTCCATTAACATGGTGATGACATTACAAAAATTATGTAGTTGGGTGAGGGAAAAAAATTAAAAAATTAGCGATCACATTTGGAAAACATAATTATTTCATAGATATTTCAACTTCAAATATCAATTTTCTTGCCTTACCATATAGTCTTATCTACATAATAACATTCTCAAACTAACAATATCTTACAGACATGAACAAGAAACTCAATCCGAAACCATCGAGAATATATGAGTTCTTAGCTAGAGCAATCACTAGAAGTTCCACTCTTGAGTTTGATCTCCTTCAGCAGCTTCACAACCTCGAGCATGGTGGGCCGCCTCCATGGTTGATCGTACGTACACGACTGTGCTATTCCAAGAACACCCAGAATTTGATCTTCCCACATCAATATATCACACAAGTAAGGGTCAATTACGTCAATTTCCTTCCCTTTTCCAACCATCCATCTAACCCAGCCAACAAGATTTCCCCCTTCAATATCAGCTTGCCCAGTTGGAGCTCTTCCAGTTACCAATTCCAGCATCACCACCCCAAAGCTATAGACATCGCCTTTGGTTGTAGCGACCATTTTTTGACCATACTCCGGAGGAATATATCCAAATGTACCTGCAAGAATTGTGCTGACATGGCTCTCACACGCACTTATTATTCTTGCCAGCCCGAAATCAGAAACCCGTGGCTCAAATTTGCTGTCCAACAAGATATTGCTTGACTTGATGTCTCTGTGAATGATGTGTGGGACAAACCCATGGTGCAGAAAGGCTAGCCCTCTGGCTGAGCCCAGGCAGATTTTGAATCGGGTGGGCCAGTCAAGAGCCTCTACTGCATCAGCTCGGTTTCTTAACCAAACATCTAAGCTTCCGTTAGCCATATATTCGTATATCAGAAATCTCTCGTCTGCAAATACACAATATCCAAGTAATGAGACTAGATTCTCGTGTTTGACTTTACCAATTGTCTCCATTTCAGCCAAGAATTCTCGGTCCCCATGCATATGACCACCATTTAGCCTTTTGACAGCGATTAATTGACCCTCTGGAAGTAATGCCTTGTAAACTGTGCCAAATCCTCCGTCTCCAATGATGTAGGTCTTGCTGAAGTTTTCTGTAGCTGATAAAATATCAGCAGCATTTACCCGTAACAAAGACTGCTCAAAAGTTGCAATATTTATACTAAGGGGCTCTTTTGGTTTCTTCCCTAAAAGCCCGTCAGAGGAATCTGGTTCAGTTTTTCCCACAAGCTTACCCTTTCCCCTGTCAAGACGACTTTCAACTTCTTGTTTATGCATCCTCCACCTTAGGAATAAGACGAGCAAAACAAGGGAGAGAATTGTTGCACTAAATGCAATACCAAGAACAGAAGCACGAGTTAGAACAGGTGATGGTGGGTAATCACGCCTTGAAGGGAAAACAGGCTGATTTGGTAAGCATGGTTTTGCATCATTGCAAGTTTCAGGCACATATCCAGTGAATTTGTTGCCAGAGAAACTGACAAAAGCAAGACCAGTTAACTCACAAATATTGCAAGGAAATCCGTCCTGAAAACTATTGTTGGAAAGGTCTAGGTATGTCAAAGTAGCAAGATCGGACAGTGAGGAAGGTATGCTACCGTTGATAGTGTTGTTGTGGATATCTAGTATGGAAAGTGTAGTCAAATTAGAAAGAGAGCTACTAAGGGTACCGGAGAAATGGTTATTGCTGGCATTAAGATACAAAAGAGAGCTAGTGCTTTGAAGGCCGAAATAGAGAGATCCTGAAAAAGAATTCATGCTCACATCGAAAAAAGTCAAACTTTTGATGCTGAATATGGACGGAGGCAAACCCCCAGTGAACCAGTTATATGAAAAGTCAAGCTTAGCTAAACTTGGCATCATTGAGCCGAAAGTATCGGGGATAGAGCCACTAAGCTGATTGTGTGAAAGTACAAGTCCCTGAAGATTTCTCATTGAAAAGAACTGAGGAATAATTGGCCCTGTAAAGAGATTAAAGGAGAGATCAAGCAAAGTGAGATTAGCCAACTCAGAGATTTCTGAAGGAATGCTTCCATTAAGATTGTTGCCTGACAATATTAACTCCGTGACAATGATGCACTGCTTGATTGATGTGGGAATGGGCCCAGAAAACTCGTTATTGGAAAGATCAAGCATGCCATAATGCTGGATGAATTCGGAATCCGGTAAAGGAACTTTCTGAAATCCGGAACAGATCTCCTCTGGTATGGGGCCCGAGAGCTTGTTGTTAGAGAGGACAAGGTTGTCAAGCAATCCCAGCTGAGATATTGATTTTGGAATTGAACCTGTAAGCCTGTTGAAACCAAGGTCTAAAGAAACCAGCTTCGTGCACTCGAACAGCTCCAAGGGGATCTTCCCGGTCAATTTGTTACCATGCAGGGACAAATTGGTAAGATTTTTTAGTTGACCAATGGAGCTTGGAATACTTCCCTCAAAGAGATTATTATCCAGTTGCAACCTCTGCAATGTTGAAGTTTCTGCAACTGCTGGTGGAATCTGACCTTCAAGAAAATTGCTGGCGAGTGATATCTCCATTAGTGTTTTTGACTCCCACAAGTGATCAGGAACCTTTCCCGATAACTTATTTTTTGAGAGTTCTAAAGTAACCAGCTGAAGATCTCCAAGATAAGCTGGTATTTCACCAAAAAGTTCATTCCCAGATAATACCAAATCTGTGAGACTCGAGCAATTCTTAAATGTGCTGTCTATCGTACCCGTGAAGTTATTATCAGATAAAACTAACATGGATAACGCTTTGGAGTTGCATATTTCAGGTGGCAACTCACCGGAGAGCATGTTGGAGCTGACATCAAAAAATGTCAGGGACGGAAGATCAAGTGCTGGTAGGGGTCCACTGAAGAGGTTCTTGGCAAACATTATGGATTCTACCTGTTTCCAATCTGAAAGCCACTCAGGAACTGGACCGGATAAACGATTTGAATCGAGCACAAGTGAGTTAATCGATTCAAGCCCAGCAAGACCATCAGGCAATAGACCAGATAACGAGTTAAAGGACAGATTTAGAATCCTCAACTTCTTACAGTTTCCCATTGTGGCTGGAATTGTCCCAGTCAGTCCAGCATTGGTAGCAAGAAGGTAAACGATATTGGTCAGCTCACCAAAGCTTGAAGGCAGTCCCCCTTCGAAATCATTCTGTGCTATATTCAAGTATGTCAAGACAGCCAGCTTAGAAATCTTGTCAGGGAGATTTCCATTGAGCCTGCAACTTTGGAGATTAAGCACATGAAGACTAGTCAAACTGCCAATTGTTGCTGGTATAGAACCAGTTAGAGAGTTCCATGAAAGATCCAGAGTTCTAAGAAACACCAAGTTTCCGATCTCTGGACATATTGGTCCTGTAAATCTGTTCTGACTTGCACTGAAGTACAAGAGACTTGTTAGATTTCCCAAACTGACAGGAAGATCCCCAGAGAAGTAATTTACACTCAAATCAAAAGACTGCAGCTTGTTCAGGTTCCCTAGCTCGTTAGGAAGACTGCCTGAAAATGAATTTCCATGGACCGAGAGCTCAGTAAGTTCTCTCAGCTCACCAATTGTTCCTGGCAAACTCCCAGAAAAATGGTTGTCATCGAGTATAAGTTGTTTGATGCTTTTAAGGTTCGAAAGCATTGGAGGTAACACACCAACTAAGCCGTTGTCACTCAGGTCCAGTGACTCCAACTTTGCTAGATTCCAGAAATCTGGTGAAATATTACCAGTGAGTCCACAATGGCTGAGGTTAAGGAGCTTTAATGATCTGAATGATCTGAGAAGATTTGGGAACGGAAGATTAAGGGGTGATGAAGTACAAGCCAACTCCATTTGGGAGACCACTGGACCTTCGCATTTGATGCCCGTCCAGTTGCATGGAGGAATTGCCGAATCAAACCAATTTGGAAAAACTTCTCTTTTTGTTATAATATAATCTCTAAGGCCAAGTAAAGACTTACGGTCACCAAAATATTTGGCACCACAAAAGGATGAGTGTGCAAAGCACAACAATATAATGACGAGAACATGGGAGGCCTTCCATCTTGAATTTGCTATTGCCATTTTGCACCAACCTCGAACAAGAAGATGGTCTATTCTTTGGGCTTCTAACTTTCTTTTTGATGAAAGATAATTTATCAGTCACTTTCAGCGATCAGAAGAATCTGCAAGTTGGATTGAGATTGAAAGAGTTAGCTATGAGTCTGAAACCCAAACTTTCTTGTCATTTATAACTATCGTGAAAGCTTAGTTAACTGCATTTTTCAGGACTACTATCAGCAAGTCAAGTAACAGACTCTTAAATATGCTCCCTTTGTTAGCAAAAATGGAAATTCATTTTGGGACATAGGGGTAGTTCAACAACTTCTGTCAATTACATGAGAAAACATTGGAACTGGACTAGGCAAAAGATAATCACTATTTCTCTTCTGATGAGTGTGATCAATGGCGGAGCTAGGAAATTTTCTAAAGGGGGCCAAATCATTTTCACTAACTAAAAGGAGGTAAAATAAAATTTAGTGTATTTTTTTATTTGCACAAACAGGGGCAAGTTTCAATAAATTGCACTAAACTCCCTAAATTCTTAAAATACTTGCACTAGTAAAACAAATAAAAATTATCGAATGGGGGTAGTTGCCTCCGTTACCCACCATGTAGCTTTGCCGGTGAGTGTGATAAGGTCTTTTGTATCAACGTAAGCGTACATTAGTGTCATCAATCCATGAACTGATGAACATAGGGTTCGGCTGCTTGAAAAAACATACATTTTAAATGAAATGCTATTTAATGAATTAGATTAAGTGAAACTGGGAAAGAGAAATAAATTCATCAATATCACTCCAACTGGTTGCCAATTTAGTTAAAAATAATAAGAACACAGATTAAACATCGTGGCCACAATTCCACAATCAACTAAGCCCAAAACAATGAATCTAAATACCAAGAACATAATAGTTTTCTTTTCTCTATTAAGGTAGGATAAGGATAGAAGGAAAGAATATTACTACCTCTCTCCGAAAATGAATGACCAATTTTTTTTCAAATTTGCTCTTGATCAAGAGCAAATTTGAAATTTTTTTGATCATTCATTTTGTAACAGAGGGAGTATATTTTTTCACTTCTCTTGCTAGAAAAATAAAGGAAGTAGCACATGATCACAAAGAGATCTTTTACAAAAATAAATCTCATACTTACATCCATTTGACCAACCACTAGAACTATGAGGATAAATTACCTTGTGCAGTTTCAATGTCAAAGGAATTTAAATACAGCTGCATCATTTTCCTTTTTCTTTATTGTTTAGAATAAATTCAACTGCATCATGAACCTGCAGGGAAAAAGTAGTTGCATCTAAGTTTAAAAGGAGAATATAATGGTGTCAAAACTGTCACTTGTCAGCAAAACTATTTAGCAAAAGGCTTTATGCCTCTTTAAGATTTATAAACCAAATATATCTACACAGAGACATATTATTAATTTCCCAACCATAATATGTTGACACATTAAATTTAAAAACTTTCTATTTATAGACATAGGTAAGAAGAAAATTTCACAAATCACAAGCACAAAAAAGATTTACACAGCTCCCATTTCCCAATAAAAATTATGAATAACCAAACGAAACTTAATAATTACCAAGAAAGAAAATGAAAAAGGGTAAAATGGAAATCAAACTAACAACTCATCTAATAGCTAAAAGTGGGAATATGTTTTCAAACAAGCCACATATGAACAGTAATCAGAAAGGAGAAATAATTATGAAGAGAGAGACCTGGTGATTATCTGAAGCAGCTCAAGTGATCATTAAGAAACATTCAATGAATCATCATCACCAAGAACTAACCAACAGAAGTAATTCCATTTACCCACAAAAAATAAAGCCTGAGATTTCAAACAAAGTTGTTCTAGAGCTAGGAAAATGTCAAATTTCAACTCAAAATCATTTTCAGAACCAAAGAGAAAGCTGATCAAGGACAATGGTCCTACCCGGCTCGAACCAGATTAGTCGTGTGATTTTCGAGGTGTGTGGTTAGTTCAGACAAAAAAAGAAAAACTATATAAAATACCCAGATTGAGGACGAACCATTAACACAAAAAGGAATGAATTTTGTGAGTGGAAGAACAGAAAACCCGGAAAAGCAGTGAAGAAGCTAGCTAGCAACTTTATGCCCAACTGCATTAGGCTCGAGAAAGATTGATCCTTTATTTAAATTTATCAAATAAAATACCCTTAATTCTCATTCCATAAATACAATTAGCAGAAAAATTACTCAAAAGGAAATTCCTTAATCATTTTCCCATAACAAAAACCAAGAAATAGAGCCAAATTGATTAGATTTCAGTATATATCCCATAATGCATGCATAATTATAATAAAAAAACCCAATTAATTAAACACGCACAAAAACACATAGATATCCACAAAATGACTGCTCATCCTATTATTTAAACACAAAAACATATCTAACTTAACTAGTCAATTAATTTAACTCAATAAACAAATGGAGAAGTGCCTAATAAAGTAAAGCAGCAGCTGTTTATGCAGTTTTGCTTTAGTAATCATAAATTATCCAAAAAAAAAAAAACACAAATACAGATCCCCATGAAAATTTAAAACCAAAAAGAAAAAAAAAAAGAATTTAATCAGTGGAATACCTCTTGAAAGGGGAAGAAAAATATTGAAATCCATAAAATGCAAATAAATAACCCAAAAATCTCACGCTAGCTCCATGAACAAGCTATGAGTGCAGCTAGAGAGAGAGAGAGAGAGAGATTGAAGTGTTGAAGTTGGGGAGAGATGAAAACAAAAATGGGAGAGAGAGAGTAATGATGAGTATTCTTCCCTCCGGTGAAAAAAATAAATAAAAACAAAGGTCTGTTTGGGCTGAGAGGTTTTTGTTTATGCAGAAACTTCCGTACCTTACGGTTTCAGAGGGGGTCTTTCCTTGTGGGTTTGGTTGGTACCATAACATGCCTCGCCCGTTTTACTCATTCCTGCCTCAACTTATGCCATGCTTGTATTTAAAATTAAATCCATATTGTTTCTTATTTTATAGAAAAAATATATTTTAAAATAAATACTTAATAAAAAAATATTCACATTATTTTTTTATCATTTTTTTTCGATTTTATAATAAAATTACTAACTAATAAAATTTTAGAATGTGAATAACACCAATATTGATGCACCGTTCATTTTGTTAAATTAGTGTAATTGAGTATTTGTAATGTCAGTTTTAGACTTTTAGTGCTTATATGTGGTAGTGTTTTTTTTTTTTTTTAAGGAATACTTGGTAGTGTTGATAAAAAAAAATAAAAAAATTTGTTAGTGTTTAGAATTATTAGTGTATGGGTTTAGAAGGGCTAGTGTTAGTATTTAAAAGTATTTGTATTAGTGTTTAAAGGCAAATTACAAAATATGACCTAAATTCTTCCACAGATATGTATCAATTTGGGGCCTAATTTTTCAATTTTAGCAATTTGGGGCCTAACTTGCCTATTTTTTGCCAGTTTGAGGTTTTTTGACGATTTTCATCCAAAATCTACGTTAATTGAACACGTGCGATGCATGTGATATTGAGTTATATTTTTTCATCATTTTGCATTCATGATAATTTACAAAATATGACCTAAAATCCACATATAAGTATCTATTTAGGGCATGACTTTTCAATTTTAGTAATTTATGGCTTGATTTGACTTTTTTTAAAAGATTTTGCCTTTTTTACGATTTTCGTCCAAATTTTCCATTAACTGAACACGTGTGTTGTATGTAAGATTGAGTAAGGGTATTTTCGTCATTTTGCATTCAAGGTATAACTGTCTTTTATTGTTTTCAATCCTCTAATTTTTGTCTTGTTTTGCCTTATTTTCAATCATTCAATTTCGTCCTCCTTTTTGTTCTTCTTTCAAATCAATTTAGATATGAGTGCCTTTATTCTTACGCATTTCTCTGTATCATACCATGAGAATTGCCCACAATTTGCCTGCAAATTTCAATCAAAAATTAGGGCAAAATTGGGGATTATAATTACTTATTGATTTCTTTGGGCATTTTAGAAATCTTCGAGTTGGATTCATTTCCATTTATAACGATTGCATTTGTTCGATTTCACCACACCTGTATCTTCTGTTCTTGATATTCAGAATAAAAACCTCAATTTTATTAGGAATACTTGCATGAGAGAATTGGATTTCGTTTTGTTTCAATGGGGGAAAGCGTGGACATTTTCGCACCTTATACAACCAACCTTGAAAGCGAAATGATAAAAAAAAAAAAAAAAGCCTCACTCAATCTCAGATGCAGCACACGTGTTCACTTAACGGTGATTTTGAACAAAAATCGTCAAAAGCCTCAAACTGGTAAAAAAATAGTCAAGTCAGACCCTAAATTGCTAAAATTGAAAAATCGGAACTCAAATTGGTACCTATTCGTGTGCTTCATACCCTATTTTGTAATTTGCCCGTATGTAAAAGTATCGATTTATGTGTTAATAAGTTTCATTATTTACAATATTTTCCCCAAGTTTTATTTTAAGCTCAAATTATTTACGATATTGTCATTGCATTTTTTAAATTCTTATTTATATACTATATGTAATGTGTTTTAAAACATACATATTTCCAAAAAAAAAAAAATTAAAAAATATTAAAAGTAAATTCAAAGGGAGAATGAAAAATCAAAACTATGAAAACAAATCATGAACCATGAATCCAAATATGAACTTAGCTTACCTAACACCATTTTTTACGATGTCTCAGTTGGGAGGTAAGAAGGAGAGTGATCAAACTTTAAACTTTAAAAAATATGATGTTTGGCTTTTATAACCGAATATTTAATCATTTTTTTTTAAATAAGAAAATACCTTTAATTAATTTTAATTTTAATTTTAACAATATAAATACATAAGAACTCTTAATATTTTATCACATTGCTTTTTTGATGGACTATTGAACTCTACTACTTAGCTCGTAACTCAATTTATTTGTTTACATGAGAACTTGTCAATTTTTGCAGTTTATTTCCGATATACTCCCTCCGTCTTGTCTGAAAAGGACACAAATTTTCTTTTTGGACGTCCCATTTGAAATGACACAATCCAAAAATAGAAAGTTTTTTATTACTTTTTTATTTATGGGACCCACTTGTCATACTCACACAATAAATATCCACTAACTATTTTCTACCCCACTTTCTCTTTCCTACATCACCTTTCACTCACAATATTTATTTCACTATACTCCCTCCGTCCCACCAACATTGATACCAAATTTCTGGGCACGGGAATTAAGGAAAAGTAAGTGAAAGAAAATGTTGTGAGTATGAAGAATTAAATAGGAGAGAGAATGGGTGGGAGGAATAGTTAGGAGAGAGAATGTTGTGAGTGTAAAAGTGAAATAGGAGAACGAAATGCAGAATAAATAAGATTCCTTTGCTATTTTAAGATTCGGGCGACTGACCAAAAATAAATAAGATCGATTTTGATGACGGATGAGTATATTTTTTCTCTTTTCTACATCATTTTTTTTAATTTTCGTGCAAGGTGCCCTTTCGAACGGAATGAAAGGAGTACTCCGTTTATTTTCTATTTTAAATAATTATTTTCTGATTCTCTCTCTCTCTCTCTCTCTAAAACAGAAAAAGGTACTTTAGTGATTCTGTTTCTCTCTCTATATAACTTTCACTGTCATAATAAGAGGCTTTGATACCCTCTCCATCGTCGTGTTATGAACGGTGCCAAAGGCATGATGATCTCAGTCATCATTCTTCACATGCATCCAAAACTAGACGGTTACGTCTATGATGCCATCCATTTTTTCCTTCCACTCGCGCGTCTCTCCTACCCGCCCTTAACCAACTTTTTTGGAATTTTTTAAAGTATAAAAGCATTAATTAGTGAGTCTTGTAATTGTAATGTGTATCAAATTAATAGAAGTATTAATTAGTAAGTCTTGTAATGAGTGTTTGTATATAATTATTAATTTGATACATATTACAAGACTAACTAATTAATGCTTATATTAATTTAACACACATTACAAGAGAATCTTTAATTTTTATTATGTGTTCATGAACACACAATAGAAAAATCATTTTTTAAAATATAATAGGACAAATTATAAATAATGGTCAAAAGTATAAAAGGTCCGTTGTATTTTAGTTAAAGATTTTTTGAAAGAATCATTATAAATCAATGTTAAATAGTGGCAATTTAAGGTATAAAGTTATCAATTATTAGCAAATAAGTATAAGGTAACAAGTAGGGGTGTGCTCGATACGGTTTGACTCGATTTTAGGCTAAAACTGTTATCGAATTAAAAGTATTCGGTTTCTAATTTTAACAAACCGCCACCACTCGGTTTTAACTCGGTTCGATGTAGTCGAATTTCGGCTTCGATAAGTGTCGGTTCGGTAATATTCGATTTTGACACCTTTACTTTATATGGCCTCTGAGCTCAGGTCAAACTTGGGTCAAACATAAACATTTCAGCATTTTACATTCTAACAACAGACACATTTGGGCTCAAAAAAGACTTCAAATAATTCACTTGATTTTGTAAACAGTAAGTTACTAAAATAAATGTTAATAATTGTCAAAATAACAATTCTAATAATTCATCAAATCCTGATTTCAAAAAGTAAAATTAAAAATTCATCAAAAATCCAAAAGATGACAAAAACATCTTCAATGCAATGACTAAAATCTTTAGAAAACAAAAACATCTTCAATGCAACTATAGAGGATCGCTGACTACAAAATTGATTTGAACGTGAAAAATGATTGAAGTCGCGTAGTTGGGTTTAGAGTTACGTAAATAAGGAGAGGAGGAGTGGGAACGTGGGGTATATGGAAACTGAATAGATGAAAAACTATAGTAAATATTAGGAATATTTATTATTTAGAAGAATATCTAAGACAGCTTTGCCATGAGTAATCGGCATGAAATCCTGTATCCCAAACCGAGCCGCTAGATTCGATTTTCCAATATTTCATAAACCGTCCCTACCCAATTAACCGTTGGTACGGTTTATCGGCGTCGATTTTTTCGATTTTATTCGATTTTTTCAATTTTTCTGCTCCCCCTAGTAACAAGAATTATTGAGAAAAGATCAAAATATTATTGATGTTATGGTAGCCATATATACAAGTACATATGAGTAACCTACAAGTAACCTAGAATTGTATTTACATAAGGAAAAGGTAACCATAACAAATAGGAAACTAAATAGGATCTTTAAGAGATTTAGTAGGATCTCTAACATGCCCCCTCAAGATGGATGATCGAAATGTGAGACCAATCTTGGACATAAGATCAAGAAACCGAGAGCGAGCAAGAGGCTTGGTTAATGCATCAGCAATTTAATCACTTCCCTTGATAAAAGAAACACGATATCGTTGACTCTGAACATACTCTCGAACAAAATGATAATCAAGACCCAAATATTTCATTTTTGAGTGAAACTTTGAATTTGCGGCAACATATGTAGCACCCATGTTGTCAGAGTAATTGACAAGAGAAGTATTAGTGGAAAAATCGAGCTCAGACACAGAAGGTTTTGGACCCATATTACTTCAGCAGTAGTGGATGCTAAGATACTCCGCTTCTGTAGAGGAACGAGCAAGCGTACGATGCTTGCATGATAACCAGGATATAGGATTTCGTCCCAAATAAACAATGTAACCAGTAGTAGATGTGTAGGTATTCTTGTCACCAGCCCAATCAGTATCAGTAAACGCATGCAAAGAAGTAGGAGAATGATGATGAAGTATAAGCCCATGTGTACTAGTTCCCACGAGATAGCGAAACAATCTTTTAAGGGCATCCCAATGAAGATTAGTGGGCTTATGTAAAAACTGAGATAACCGATTTACAGCAAAAGACAAATTCGGGCGAGTAAGAGACAAGTACTGAAGAGAACCAACAAGAGCTCTATACTCGGTGGAATTTGGCAGTGGGTTACCCAGAAAAGCCAAAAGTGGTGGATGAGGAGTGAGGAGTGTAGGCACTGGTTTGGCTTCAAGCATTTTTGAACGTGTAAGTATATCTTGAATATATTTATGCTGACTGAGAAACAAAACATTTTTGTGGGGAATAACTTCAACACCAAGAAAGTAAGATAAATTTCCCAAGTCTTTGAGAGAAAACCGCTTGGAAAAAGTGGATATAAAGGAATCAAGAAGTGTAGAATCCGATCCAGTAATAATGATGCCATCAACGTACACAAGTAAATAGATGAAGGCATGTTGATGATGTAGAGTAAACAAGGAGGCATCGGAAACACAATTTTTAAATCCAAGCGAAAGAAGATAATTTAAAAATACAGTATACCATGTATGAGGAGCCTGCTTAAGACCATAAAGCGCTTGACGAAGCTTGCAAACATGTGTAGGATGAGTTTGGCTAACAAACCCAGGAGGTTGCACCATGTAGACATCTTCGAGAAGAGACCCCTGAAGAAAAGCATTGTTATATCCACTTGACGAAGTTGCCAACCATGAATTGTGGCAAGGGAAAGAATGGTACGAATTGTAGCAGGCTTTACAACTGGACTAAAAGTTTTTTAATAGTCTAAGCCAGGTCGTTGATGAAACCCTTTACCAACGAATCGAGCTTTATGACGATCAATGGAACCATCTGAGTTGTACTTTGTTCGATACACCCATTTGCAACCCACAAGATTTTGAGACGGAGCGGAAGGAACAAGATCCCAAGTGTGGTTTTTCAGAAGAGCATCATATTCGTTTTGCATGGCATCACGCCAAGCGGGAATTTTTAATGCTTGGGTAACAGTGGTGGGTTCAGAAAGTGGAGATTGGAGAGAGGCAAGCAGGTTAACTTTCTGAATGGGTTTGCTGATCTTGGTTTTGAAGACGGGTGACTGGGCGATGAGGTGGCGGTGTGTGGGCAGCGGAAGGGGAGGATATGGGAGCAGCCACGAGAGAAGAAGGAACAGGTGAAGTAGGGTGTGATGGCTCGGCAGTAGAAGGAGTTGATGAGGGAGTTATGTCGGCAGAAGGTGTGGCAGAGGAGGAGGACGTAGGGTTAGGAGAGGCAGGCGAAAGAGGAAGGAAAAAAGAGGAGGAGCTGACGGGTGTAGGTGAGGGGACAAAAGATGGAGTGGGTAATAGAGGTGAATGAGTGAGAATAGGGAGATGTAGTGCACACCATGTATCGACTTGAGTGGCAGTGAAATCAGAGGAAGAAGGTCGAGAGAGGGAAGAGAATGGAAACTCATTCTCCACAAACTTAACATGACGAGACACAAAGATCTTTAAGGATTTTGGATCAAGACAGTAGTATGCACTTTGGGTTAGAGAATAACTGACAAAGACACAAGGAGAAGAACGAGGCTCAAGTTTATGAGAGGTATAAGGACATAACCAAAGATAACAAAGACACCAAAAACTTCAAAGTTTAAGATAGTTATGGTTATGACCATAGCGCTTAAGAAACGGATACTGTAGATGGAGAGAAGGGGTGGGCATTCGATTAATTAGGTAACAAGCAGTAACAAGAGCGAAGGGCCAATATTGAAGTGGCATATGAGAGTGAGAAAGTAAGGAAAGACCGGTTTCAACAATATGTTTGTGACGCCTTTCAAAATATCCATTATGCTCGGGAGTGTGAGGAGGAGAAGTAAGATCCATGAGATTCAAGCACCGGGCAAAGACCAATATATTCACCTTCATTGTCACTAAAAATAGTGATAATGGAACGATTAAAGAATTTTTCGACACGAAGCTTAAAGGTGGTGAATATTTTTGTTGCATCACTTTTGTTTTTAAGGGGATAAATCCAGATGTACTTAAAAAAAATGATCAACAAAAATAATGTAATACTTGAACCCATCATAAGAAGGAACAGGAGACGTCCAAACATCACTGTAAAGTAAATCAAGAGGACCATGAGAAGAAATAGTATTATCATTAAAAGGCAATTTATGAGATTTATTACAATCACAAAAATTGCAATGAAAGTCTGAAGACTTAGGAATATTTAAACCAAACGAATTACTAATGTGATGTAAAACAAAATAAGCTGGGTGGCCTAAACGATGATGCCAATTTACTGTAGATGACTTGATAGAATGAACAACAGGAAGAGGAGGACGCCATTCATAGACACCAGACTTAAAAATGCCTTGAAGAAGGATGACTACCGTTTGTAGTGTTGGTGTAGTGCCCTAGGCGTTTAGTTATGTTTGACTTATAACTTAAACCACTATATAATCGTCTTTATCATTTATTATAGAGAAAGTTTATTTGATTCATTATATGTTTACATGTTTATTATATTGAACTGCGTCCCTAGTTATTATGAATAACTAGTATAAGTTGGTAATGGATAATCATGGAGATGATTATATGCATGGAGATGCACATTACACTTATGGGTACTTGATAAAGAACAAGTGATGGACTTGACCTACTTATGAGATTTATGACATGGTCTGTTGTCATGATTAAATCTCATGATAGTCATGTTATTGGTATCCTTTGTACCTGAGATTATCATCGTTTTCCACATGATGAACACCGTGTTTGATATGGTCTAACACTATCTTTAATCGGATAGCAATAAGGGCTATGTTGGCACGATTGTATTCTTGTAGGGAAGAATGATAAGTCAAGATGGGATTTGTCCCTCTCGTTGAGAGAGATGTTTGCTTGGGCCCCTCGATGAATGGTGTTGATGAAATGTGTGGCCACACTCAAGTGTTTTGATAGAGATCAAATGCACTTGAATTATCAATATATTCGGAATCGAGAAAGCATTGAATGGTATGAGTTGACATAGACCATGACTCATGTTCAATTTGACATCGTGGACAAAGGGATTGTGACATTGATCTATCAAGGAATCAAGCTTTGATGTTATATTTAATTGGGTGGACATAATGACTTGCTAGAAGTCACTTATGTCTTGTGAGGTTGATGTTTCAACTCACTACCAACATAAAATATAATTCCTAAAGGGTCACACACAAAAGAACGAATTGAAAATGGCTAAAGGGGTAAATTCTGGGGTCAAGGGACGACTCGTCCCCTATGGGACGACTCGTGCCCTGAGGGGACGACTCATCCCCAGTTGGCCCAACTATTCCCCAAGGCAGGGAAGAATCTGAAATTGTCACGGCTTGAATCACAAGTGATATCCAAGGTGATAACTGCACCAACGATAGCACTTGGGATGGCACACATACACACTTCGAAAATAAAACAATTTTGTAAAAGAGTTTGCAGCGGAATAAAACACCAAAATTGTTTTTCTCAAGTTATATAAATATAACTTGAGAGTGCCTCTTAGGCAAGACTTTATAATCACTATAAATGAATTTACAAAGCCGAAAGTTCCCTATAGCTATATCTATTTTGAGCTCTATGGAACAAGAGATAAAGAACGGAATCCTATCCTAGCCTTCACACACCTTGATACCAAAGTAATCAAGTGCGAAATTACAAGGTAGAAAGGATTAAAAAGAACCAAACAAAGAACTCTATCTCTAAGCTTTTCGAAGGTGTGAATGTGATGATGTAATTGGCATGACTTCAAATGAAACCTTCCAAGCTTATTTATAGTCTTCAAATACTTGAAGGCTACTCCAATAACAGCCTTGGGGCTGGTCTTTGCACGTGGAGTAAGTGTAGGGAGAGTGGGTGAAGTTGTTCCACATTTTTAGCTCCCACTTTCTATTTTGTAGCAACCGAGTTGTTTGATCCACAAGCGATGCTTCCACGCCTTGTACTCCCTTGCTTTATCATCCTTGTACCTCTTTTATAATTCAGCAACAACCTTTGACAAAGTCCACATACATGTTGTTGTTGAATGCCAAAATTACGAATTAATACATAAAATGTATTAATTCATTTCTTCCAATTTCCACACGTGTCTAGCTCCTTCTTTGATGCTATTGTATCCTGAAATATAATCATAAACCATAGACTATACAGACCATATTAGCACGTTAGTCCATTAAATAACAAACAAGAAATATACAACTATATAATTTTCATCAGGATATCATCTCGCGATATCACTTGGGAAATCATCTACGATATCACCCGCAGATTACACTAACAATCTCCCCCTTAGTTGGATATTTCTTTCCAAACTTAATGTGCTTCCGTCCCGTAGGATAAGTCTATATACAAATGTACAGAGCATAGACCATAGAATAATATCTCCACAAAAATTAACTCCCCCTTAATCAAGGAGCTAATCCTAAACAATGATTTATCATAATAAACTAACTTATTTCAAACTTTAAAAGTTTTCGAAATAAACTAAGTAACCATTAAAAACCATAACCATTGTAGCAAAATATCATCCAAAATTAGCAAAAAAAACATCCTAGCAGATTAAGTTATTTAACAAACCACTAAAGTGTTTTAGCAAATATAAACAAAATAAAAGTAAATTGTTTAAGGAACCACCACATCACCAAAATAAAAACATTGTTTGTAGGACCACCACAAAAATAGTCACCCATATGATAGCAAGAACATAAACCTTCGGGTTTATCAACCTTAAGGTTCAAATTTTCTTCTTCTTCAAACTCCTCTTCTTCCTCTCCTTCCTCCCCGATCTCCTTCCTTATCACTTCCACCATCACTTGGGCCAAAGATCGGCGGTAGCACCCGCAGTAGCACCCGGCCTCCGGTAAGTTCCAAGCAGCAGCAGATCCTCCCCTGTTTGGGAAGAAATTTCATCAATAAAAGCATCCGTTACCTGCTTAAGCTTAGCCCATCCCTCGGAAGTTCTCCTATTGCACTTGACTGTTTGTGCGGGAAGTTGAGAACTGTAGCCTTTGGGATTGATGGTCCAGAGTTGCCCAAAAGATTCATCATGTTGTTCGTAATACTTGCAAGACGCTCCTGCAAAAGTATGAGGGGCAACACCTCGAAAGCACTTGGGGTATCACGTGAGATAGCACTGGGAGGAGCAGGGGTTGTTTCATCAGCATTTGTTCCAAGGAAGATCTTTAGTATACCTTTTGCCTTTTTTCGCTTGTTGATCAATGGTATAGTACTCGTGTTCAGTGGTAAAAACATCGAGGCTTCAATGGGCAAGGATTGAAATACCAAAACTTTGAAGATTAGAGAAGGATAGGGAAAAAGCTAATGTTCACTTCCTTTTTCTACCCCATGAAGCTAAGTGTTTAAACACTAATCTTCCAAAGTTAATCCTTAAATTTTTACCCAATCCATACAACACATTCGCATGCTCCAAAGTCACAATAGGTTCATTAGTTGTAGGAAGCCAATTGAAGATGCACAGTTGTGTAGTACGAATAGAGAGAAGATAATCTAGAAGCATGAAGTTTCTCTTTCAAAGGCCAAGACTGAGCTTTGTTGTGAGTGAGCAATTTTACCATTTCATCTCTATTGACCCTAATGCTCTCATCATCTACATTAGGGAGGCCTAAAACTTTGTTAATCGTAAGGTGAGTAAAAGAATAGACTCTTCCCCTAACAAACACTTTTCCATATTTAGCGACCCTTCATCATCCAAATGAGCATGCAAATTAGCAAAGAAATTGCGAATAACACTCTCAACAAAACTGATGCATGATTATTAGCATTAATAAAATTCCCGTCCTTTAAAACCGAACCACTCCTTCCTTTTCCAACTCGACCCTCATCAATGTGCTTCTCTTTAAAATTCTCTTACTTAGACTATTCAACCAAAGTTCCATATTTTCCTTTTTATAATACTCCAAAGTAAGAAAAGGTTTTGGAAAAGCTTTATCCTCTTCGTTTGAGTAACCTCATCACCGATTATCACTAGAGGAATGTTTAGGAACGAGGAGAAGAGGGGGGCAAGTGTTACCTCGTATGATATCCTCTTCTTGCTAGCACTTCGGTAGCACTCACAGCATTTGCCCTTGGCCTTCTTTTTCTCGATAATCGAGAGGGTCTCCTCTTCATCACCATCTACCCAAGCATCAAATGAGTCCACGAAGGCTCCTTTTCCTTGTTTGCTTCAAAGTTCTCGTCACTCACATGGGGTGAGGACACATCAATAGAGCTTTCTGAGACTTCAACCGGATCAGAGGTGGTATTTGAAGTTGCCTTGGACCTGATTGATCTAATGCGGTTGGAAGACCTCCTTTTTGCAATTTGGGGAGACAGCTTGGCAGTTGGGGCTTTCCTCTTCCTTTTTGGCTCGGCAGGGATGAGAGTCACTTTAGGAATGCCTTGATCAAACGAGGTAATGGGGCCAGAGGTAGGAACAATTGCCATTGTTGGTGGAGAAGAGCTTGGAGTGATCATTGGGGAAGTTTCCATGGCCACGCGAGATGCCACGGAAGGAGCAATGCTAGGTGAGATGTCCATTTGGTCCGTGTGGGAAGGTTCGGTACTAGCTTTGGATGGAGATGCCATGGAGATATGAGGGAAATTTAGGAACGTATTTTTTGACCTAGGTTGAGAAGGGAAGAAGACGCTGGAAGGAGGGTTTTAGAGAGAGGTTGAGGGTAACGGATAGAGAGAGAGATACGGAGGAGGTTGAGAAAAAATAGGAAGGAAGAGATTAAATGGGGAACAAAGTTTTAATTTGATTTGACATTTAAAAACCTATCTAATCTACCCCTATTTATTCTCAAACTAATCCCTATCCACACAATTCCAAAGTAAACCCTAACCACATCTTTAAAGTAAAACCCCCAAACAACTTAAAAACACGGTTGCAAAAATAAGAAATAAAAAAAAAATTTATTTTATTTTTTTTTTTTTTTTTTTTTTTTTAAGTAAAAACGTAAAGAATAAAAAATAGGTAAACTAAATAATTTATAACTAGGCCCAAAACATTATAAGCACAAATAAAAATAAATATGGGTTAGTTACTTAATTAAGTTTACCAAAAATAAAGGAAACTTGTTGAAGACGTTTTCAAAATCGTAAACTCTTTAATTAAAAAGACTTTCAGATTTTGAGAAATTAATCAACAATATTTCGAAAATAAAAAAAATTAATATAGCACATACTAATGTGTTAAGGCAATGATGGCAACACGTAGGATAACACATATGATATAAAATCCCTTGATAAATATTTTTTCAGTTTCAAACACTTGAGGCATAACAAGCTGAGCATTTTTCATGCACTTTAGGCATTATATGCCTATATATAATTTTTTAAGTACATTGCTTGTTAAACACGTCTCAATACACTTTTTAAACAAGAAAGCAACGTAGTAACGAGCTCCGTGCTTCAAGTTATATTTCAAGTGTAGAGACCAAGTGATCTATGCCTTTCAAGTAGGGTACACTGTAGTAGCGAACTCCATGTCCCTAATACTTAGCATAAATCACCTCATACCTTCTCATTGGCAAGAGTACATCGTTGCAGCGAACACCGTGCCCCGAGCTCGAGAGAAAAGTATGAAAAAATGCCTTTGCCTTTTATTTATCAAAAAGAAAAGATTAGTGACTTTGTCACTTTAAGCATATGAAGGGGAATGATATCAGACGTGCTAACCTAAATAATAACCTACCATAACAAAAAGGTCAGCATGTGCCACAGTTAGAACTAAGCTAGCTAGAATAAACAAATAATAAAGTATTTTTTTTAAGTAGATAACCAAATAAAATACACTAATATACAAGTGTTACCCTGAGTGATAACATCACCTGGGGTAGCACAGACGAACAGACTCAGAGATTACAAAGACCAAGAGATCTTTTCAAACTAGAAAATCTCTCATGGTCTAAGGCCTTGGTAAAGATGTCAGCCAGTTGATACTTAGTATCAATATGATCAATGTTAATTAGGCCTTTATCTACCATATCTCTAAGAAAATGATGACGTATGTCTATGTGTTTAGTACGGGAATGTTGAACTGGGTTTTTTGAAATGTTGATAGCACTCAGGTTATCACAGTACATAGTTAAAGACTTACTCTCTAGGCCATAGTCATCTAACATATGTTTTAGCCAAATAAGTTGTGAACAACAACTACCAGCTGCAACATACTCAGACTCAGCTGTGGAGAGAGAAACACAGTTTTGTTTACGACTATACCATGAAACCAAATTGTTGCCCAAGTAAAAACACCCCCCACTAGTACTCTTCCTATCATCCATATCCCCTGCCCAATCCGAGTCACTATAGCCAACCAAATTGGTATTAGTATCCTTACTAAACCAAATCCCTAATTCACTTGTTCCTGAAACATATTTAATTATCTTTTTGACAGAATTAAGGTGAGAGACTTTAGGATTGGCTTGATAACGTGCACAAACACACACGCTGAACATGATATCAGGACGACTAGAAGTGAGATAGAGAAGGCTACCTATCATTGAACGATAAAGAGTAGGATCAACATCCTCACCTACTTGATCTCTACCAAGTTTGAGAGAAGAACACATGGGGATTTTTGAACTTTTTGCTCCTTCCAACCCAAACCGTTTTACTAGGCTCTTTGCATACTTGCTTTGTGAAATGAATATTCCTTCATTTGATTGTTTCACCTGCAAGCCTAGAAAGAATGTTAACTCTCCAATCATGCTCATTTCAAATGTTGATGTCATAGCCTCTACAAAATCTTTTAAACACGTTTGAGAAGTAGAGCCATAGACTATGTCATCAACATAGATTTGAACAATGACTATTTCTTTGCCATGCCTTAGGATAAATAAGGTCCTATCTCGCTTCACCTCTTGTGAATCCATATTCAAGTAAGAAAGAGGTTAAGCGACCATACCATGCACGTGGAGCTTGTTTCAAGCCATATAAAGCTTTATCAAGTCTATATACATGGTTTGGTAGATTAGGATCTTCAAATCCTTTTGGTTGTTCAACAAAAACTTCTTCTTTTAAATAACCATTTAAAAAGGCGGCTTTAACATCCATTTGAAACAAAGTAATTTTTAGAAAACAAGCTATAGCCAAGAGGAGTCTTATGGATTCTATTCTAGCAACGGGAGCAAAGGTCTCATCAAAGTCAACACCTTCAATTTGGGTGTAACCTTGTGCTACGAGACGAGCTTTGTTCCTAACAATATTTCCTTGCTCATCTGATTTGTTTTTGAAAATCCATTTAGTACCAATAACATTTGTATTACTAGGACGTGGTACTAAACACCAAACTTCATTACGAGCAAATTGGTCAAGTTCCTCTTGCATGACTTGTATCCAAAAATTAACTTTTAAAGCTTCAGAAATATTTTTGGGTTCTAAAGAAGAGACAAAACAGGAATATTTTACCTTGTGGTATGTGGTGGACATACACACATACCTTGCCATTTCACGGTCACTAAAATGTCCTTTGTTCCTTGTTTGTACCCCCTCACTAGCTTCTCCAATAATTTGAGAGGAAGGATGGTCTCTTCTGATCCTAGCTGGTGGATCCCTTCTCAAATCTTCATGCACATCATCATCATCTGACTGTTCATCCTTTTCAGTTGCTGGATTGGTCTTGGGTGATACCGGAGATGCTATCCCTTCAGTGGCATCACTTGGGTTAGCACCTGGGGTATCATTTACCTGATTTTGATTCTCCAGTTCTTCCAGCAATATTAATGGAGATTCCTGTACTCCATCACCTGTAACACTTGCTAAATCATCAAAAACAACGTTAATTGATTCCTGAATGGTTTTCAACCTAAGGTTGTAAACCCTATATGCTCGACTGTCCTGAGCATACCCAAGAAATATAGCCTTATCACTTTTAGAGTCAAATTTAGCTAAGTAATCCCGATCATTTAGAACATAACACACACACCCAAATATATGAAAATAATGAACCTTTGGTATCCTACCATTCAAAATTTCATAAGGTGTCATTCTAGTACCAGGTCTTAGAAAAACCCTATTGGCCGTGTGACAAGCTGTGTTTATGGCCTCAGCCCAAAATCTTTTTGAAATTCTTTTTGAAAACAACATCACACGTGCCATCTCAAGTAATGTCCTATTCTTCCTTTCAGCCACCCCATTTTGTTGAGGTGTTTTAGGAGCAGAAAACTCATGTTTAATTCCTTTTAATTCACAAAAAGTAAAGAACAATGAATTATCAAACTCCGTTCCATGATCAGACCTTATTCGCATGATAAGAGCAGAAAACATGTTTTTGATTTTAGCATGTAAGACTTTAAACTTTTCAAAAGTTTCTGATTTTTCTTTTAAAAAATATACCCAAGTAAATCTAGAAAAATCATCAACTATTATAAACGTATATTTCTTACCTCCTAAACTGTCTACCTCAACTGGACCCATTAAATCCATATGCATTAATTGAAAACGGTGCGTTGTCCCGAATACTCCTCATTATGTTGGGTAGCACTATGGGTAGCACGTGTTTGTTTACCCTTTAGACAATCTTCACATATGATTTTCGTACTTATGTCCGTACTAGGTATACCTCTTATAGCTTCAGCATTAATGAGTTTCACAATGTTACGAAAATGGACATGACCCAACTTTTGATGCCACAAAACCGCATCATCAACCCTCACAGAATGACATACTTGTTTATCTTCAACAAGATAACAGTTATTACTTGACCTAGTACCAGACATAACACAGTTATTGGTACAATCAAAAACTTTACAAGTGTCTTTGTTAAATTTCACTTCAAGGTTGTCATCACAAAGTTGGCTAATACTAATTAAATTAGTGACAAGTCCATCAACATGTAAAACATTTTTCAGAGCAGGAAATCCAGGTATACTTAAAACACCTTTTCCTACAATATTACTTTTGCCACCACCACCATATGTTACACTACCACCTTGAATAGGTTCATATTCCTTTAAAAATATTTTTGTTCCAGTCATATGACGAGAACAACCACTATCAAAATACCATGAACCTTCAACATTAGTTTTTAAAGCAGTGTATACAGCATCACAAATCAGGTTAGACTTAGGTTTCCATACTTTCCTACTTTGATAATTCTTCTTCTGACTGTAGGTGATATCTGACGTGCTAGGCAACACTTCAGGTATCACACAGGAACTGGACTGTTTCTTTAGAAGAGTTTTACAATCAATTTTCAAATGTCCAGTAGAGTAACAGTAGTTACATATTTTTTTCTTGTCAGAAGACTTATCAGAAGATATTAGTTCTAAATTGTCATTTTCTTTAACAAAAACTACCTTATCTTCCTTATTAGTCAAAGTAGATGTGATAGCATTCAAAGACTCTTGAAAACCCATACCTGCCTTGAGTGGTTTGGACAACCCAAGAATTGCATCTAACTTGGTAGAACTCGTGTTGAGTTTCTTGAACGTTGTCTCGGCAAGAGTAAGTTTGCTCTTGACTTTGTCCAGCTCCACATCCTTCTTTGTGAGTTGAACTTTCAATCTAGTCAAGCCATCAGTCAGGTCTTGAACCTCTTTGGACAGAGAGATCACCTTCTTGTTCTCTTTCTTCCATTCATCCACCAATTCTTTGCAAAGGTTCTTAAGACCACAAATGAGTTCATCCTTCTTTGAACTCCTTCTCCTCTTGTGAACTACCTGCATCCATGTTAACAGAACCCACAAAACAAACAAAGCATTTATCAAATTTAAATCAGATACTGTTGGATGATATCTCGTGTGCTATCCCACTTTGGATATCACACTGGGTATCACTGACATACTCCGAGTCACAATTTGTGACCATCATTGCTGTTTGATCTGAATCTTCAGATTGATTGGTCTCCTCATCCTCATTGTCACTGAGAGAGACCCATAGGTTCTTACCCATCTTCCTTAGGGTGTTAGCACACTCATTTGAGTAATGACCCCATCCAGAGCACGCATGACATTGGATAGATTCAAGGTACTTTGGATCAGATCTGGATTGATCTGATGATGCTCTCCTTATGGGACCACTTTTCTGAGTAGATGGAAATGTCCTCTTGGGTATTGAATTGTACACCTTGGTTTGTTGCTCTTTAGCCTTCACCTGCACATTTTCTTTGTTAAACTTTCTCACCATTGAGTTATATTTCCTAGCAAGTAAGGCAACACTGGCATCTTCACCTAATTCCTCAAAAATTTCGTCATCCTCATTAGTTGAACCACTAGAGGAATGAACTTTTAAAGCAACACTCTTACCTTTGAAAGCTTCACTTTGCTCGGCAAGGTTTGACTCAAAATTTTTTAAAATGCTCATTAAGGAATTGATATCCATTGTAGAAAGATTGTGAGCCTCTTCTATAGATGAAACTTTTATATTAAAACGCTCAGGGAGAGTTCTAATAGCCTTTGAAACCAATTGTTTGTTTGTAAAAGGTTCACCTAAAAGTTGACACTCATTAGCAATGTCAAACAATTTTTCAAAATAAGAGGAAATGGTATCACTTTCACCCATTCTCAACCTTTCAAATTTGCCAGTAAGACCTCTAAGTTTGTTTTCACGCACACTAGAATCTCCTTCACAAAACCTTTGTAAAATATCCCAAGCTTCTTGAGCTGTGGAACTATTTTGAATAAGTTTAAAAATATGCATGTCAACCCACTCAAAGATAGCATTAAGAGCTTTCTCATTATAGTTAGCTAGAGTGATCTCTTCATTTGTCCACTCACCTTCAGGTTTAACCTGAACATCACCATCCTCATCAGGAGGTAAGAGTGAAAGAGAGTACCCATGAACTATAGATCGCCATGCTCGAAGATCAATTGATTTGATATGCGAGCGAAGGCGAATTTTCCAATATGCATAATTCGAACCATCTAAAACAGGAAGACGTTTTTTATTTGGATTTGCAGGATCAAAAGCCATGACAAAAAGGACCAAACACTTAGTATCGTCAAGTGAGAGGCTCTGATACCAATTGAAATTGTCACGGCTTGAATCACAAGTGATATCCAAGGTGATAACTGCACCAACGATAGCACTTGGGATGGCACACACACACACTTCGAAAATAAAACAATTTTGTAAAAGAGTTTGCAGCGGAATAAAATACCAAAATTGTTTTTCTCAAGTTATATAAATATAACTTGAGAGTGCCTCTTAGGCAAGACTTTATAATCACTATAAATGAATTTACAAAGCCGAAAGTTCCCTATAGCTATATCTATTTTGAGCTCTATGGAACAAGAGATAAAGAACGGAATCCCATCCTAGCCTTCACACACCTTGATACCAAAGTAATCAAGTGCGAAATTACAAGGTAGAAAGGATTAAAAAGAACCAAACAAAGAACTCTATCTCTAAGCTTTTCGAAGGTGTGAATGTGATGATGTAATTGGCATGTCTTCAAATGAAACCTTCCAAGCTTATTTATAGTCTTCAAATACTTGAAGGCTACTCCAATAACAGCCTTGGGGCTGGTCTTTGCACGTGGAGTAAGTGTAGGGAGAGTGGGTGAAGTTGTTCCATATTTTTAGCTCCCACTTTCTATTTTGTAGCAACCGAGTTGTTTGATCCACAAGCGATGCTTCCACGCCTTGTACTCCCTTGCTTTATCATCCTTGTACCTCTTTTATAATTCAGCAACAACCTTTGACAAAGTCCACATACATGTTGTTGTTGAATGCCAAAATTACGAATTAATACATAAAATGTATTAATTCATTTCTTCCAATTTCCACACGTGTCTAGCTCCTTCTTTGATGCTATTGTATCCTGAAATATAATCATAAACCATAGACTATACAGACCATATTAGCACGTTAGTCCATTAAATAACAAACAAGAAATATACAACTATATAATTTTCAGTCCAGGATATCATCTGCGATATCACTTGGGAAATCATCTACGATATCACCTGCAGATTACACTAACAGAATCTATCAGAGTGATGTATATAGGGGACGACTCATGCCCTATGGGACGAGTCGTGCTCACGACTCGTGCCCCTAGGGACGACTCGTCCTGGCGGCGCTGGAAGCCCGTTTTGGCTTGAAAAAAGGACTCTTTTCCCGAAAGGTTAGGGATTTATAACAAGTATAAATAGAATCCTTTTGTCTTAGCCATATGCGATGAAAATAAGAGTTTTAGAAACACTAATTGGTTGATTTTGATTACGAATCAAAGATCAAATTCCATAGATTCATTCTACCAAACAGCCATTGATTGTTGAATATTGATTCAACAATCGGGGATCATCTAGAAATCTAACAAGAAGTGTTCTTGGTCCGTTCGCGTGTGGATTACCGATAGAGAGTGATTACTTTATCACCAAAAGCTTGAAGATTTCAATCGTTGATTCATCACAAGCTTTAGAACAAGGAGAAGATCAAAAACCTTCATCAACGGTTTTGAGATTCCTTTTTGGATTCGCTTTGAAAATCCGTTTTCGAATAAACAATTCGCATTAAGGTTTGTAAATTATATTTCATGTTTCTAATCTCTTCATACTAGACGGATTCAAGGGCTAGGATTTTATTGTTGTATAAATATTTTCCGCTGCG
Organism: Adenophora triphylla var. japonica; assembly: GCA_022495995.1. NCBI lineage: Eukaryota > Viridiplantae > Streptophyta > Magnoliopsida > Asterales > Campanulaceae > Adenophora > Adenophora triphylla. Next base: position 75,614 of record JAFEMH010002472.1, read on the forward strand.
TTTGTAACCCCAAAACCCAACAGTGGTATCAGAGCTTTGTCTTGCCATGATTAGGATTGAAATTGGCATGCTAGATTTAATTTGATTAATTGCTATCCATGCTATATGAAATAGATCCATGATTTTATGTGTATTATTTTATGAAAATAGTCATATGTGATATGCAATGGTCATGATTAATAAATTGATTAATATGATTAATCTTTTACGTAGGATTATTGGTCTGTTTAATATGATTAAAGTAGATTGATAAATTCTCAAAATTGAATCAAAGTGTTTGATTGTAATTTTGTGAAGTCCTATGTTCATGATTATGTACACATAAGTTTCATGTTACAACCATGCGATGTTTGTTGTTATGTATAAATCCTTCTAAATATTTAAGTTTTATGTCATTTCTTGATTAGAACACTTGTGAAATTTTAAGGTATTTTGATGTAGTTTTGACTCAGTTGGGTGCATCATTATATCTTAATTTGTGATCAAGATGAGATAATGGTTGATGTAGTTTTGACTCAGTTAGGTGCATCGTTCCATGTCTCATGCGATTGAAAAAGGTTTTGACTTAATTGGTGCTTTCAAATGAGATTTGACCCAAGGCATAGATGAGATTTAAAACATGTTTTTGACATATGATGTCTAAGGAAATCTCATAAAAGATCTAAGAGTCATATATGATATGATTTATGTTTCTACCTAAATAGCTTGATTTCGGGTATTGACTCAGTTAAACCAAAATTAAGTGAAATATGAATCTTAGCCTAATATGATTATATGATACATGCTTGTATTTGAAGGTGTATAATTTAGTGGGAGTATTTATGAAATAAATTATTTGCTCTTAAATGATAAACGTGTTGATAATTATGTGTTTCATTGTTTGCATATTTTATTGTAGTAATGGCAACTCACAATAATCAGCCCCTGTCACTGCGATCCGTCCTTGAGAAGGACAAGCTCAAAGAGAACGATACAAACTATTCTGATTGGATCAGAAGCCTAAGAATTGATCTAAGGCAAGAGAATAAAATGTACGTTCTTGACGAACCCGTTCCACCTCCACCTGATGTCAATGCTTCAAGGGCAGATAAGGATGCTCACAAGAAACATGTTGATGATTCTAATGATGTGACATGCCTTATGCTTGCCACCATGTCTAAGGCCCTTCAGAAGGACCTTGAGCACATGGAAGCTGCTTTTGATCTAGTCGAGCGCTTAAAGGAAATGTTCCAAGTGCAAGCTAGACAAGAGAGGTATGATGTGGTTAAAGCCCTAACTGCATGCAAGATGCAAGAGGGGCAGTCGGTTGGTGCTCATGTCCTTAAGATGAAGGGTCACATTGAGCATCTCGAAAGGCTTGGAAATCCGATGAGTTTGGAACTCGCCACGGATTTGATGTTGAATTCATTGCCCGAAAGTTATGGTCATTTTATAATGCACTATCACATGAGTGGCATGAATAAAAATCTCTCAGAATTGCATGTGATGCTTAAGACTGCAGAGAAGAATATCAAGAAGCCCGGAATGACAAACATGTTAATGGTTAACAAAGGAAAAGGGTTCAAGAAAGATGGCAAAGGTAAAACAAGTGTTGCTAAACCGAAGGAAAAAGTTGTCGTTGCCGGAGATGCCCCCAAGGCATCTCAAAAGGATGTGGTTTGCTACCATTTCTAAGAGGTTGGTCATTGGAAGCGCAACTGCAAGGCTTACAAGGAAGGCCTAAAGGCGAAGAAGGCAATATGATTGCTTCTGATTCAGGTATCTATATGATAGATATTTTCCTTTCTATTTCTAGTTCATGGGTATTTGATATCGGATGTGGATCTCACATTTGTTTAAATGTGCAGGGACTAAGGAATAGGAAGCTACTCAAACAAGGTGAAGTTGACATACGTATGGGGAATTGTTAGTACCCGGTCCGAAAAAAGGTAGTCCAAATATCTGGCCCGGTTAATATTAATTAGAAACCCTAAAAGAAACCCTAACCCTAATTCATTAATTCTTCCGTACCAGCGCCGTCGCTGTCAGCGTGGAAGGTACGCCAGTTGGAAGAGCCGATCGGCCCTTTGCCCGTGCATTGGCCGATCGACCCTTTTATTTAGAGCCGATCGACCCTTCAATCCTAGAGCCGATCGACCCTTTAGAAGCCCAGCCCAAGTTCCGAGGTATTATAAATAGGGGTGCCCGGCTCCCCATATTCACACACAATTTTCTCCGGGAGAAGCGAGCTACACTTGCTTTAACCCTCAGTTCTTCTTTTTCCTCTCGAATCGCCAAGATTCGACCCCCAAGTCTTGCTACAATTGGTAAGACTCTCTTTTTAATATTCTTGTTCTTTATTATTGTCTTTATTATTATTGTTTGCATGCTTAGTATATTTTAATTGCTTTATTTCTTGCTTATGCCATATATGCTAGATTTAGGGTTATTTTAATATATTTAAATATGCTATAGCCGAGGATGATCTAAGGTTTCGCCCAAAGAAACCCAATGGATCTAGGAACTATTTCTTTCCTTCCACCTTAGTTATAATTATCCCATGATCAACAATCCCCCAAGGATGAACGTTGATTAGTGCACCTTCCGAGGGCCTAACTCAAAGGTTCTAGGGTGTGATCATTAATTAATTCTTTCTCTCCCCTCCTCCTTATGCATGATCCCGTTTCTTCTATCTATTCCTGTAAACACCGCACACAACCAACACCCCACATGCTAGAAAGACCGATCCGTCGGGCAATAGGAGTGATAGCGTTTCTTCTTCTATTGTAACTTGACCCCCGAACCCAATTACATGTTTAGCCTTTTTTCAAAGCTTTGGGCTATATCAAAGTGGCGTGGCGACTCTCAAAATTTAAATTAATATTTTTAATATGGTTTAAATCGAGTGTCACTAAATGAATATCCTATTTCGGTCCGACTTTTTATAATTATTTATTTCAAACCTCCGAATGCGCGTTGCATCGGGACGGGGTATTCACAGTGGCGACTCTGCTGGGGACTGTTTTGAAATCTTTTTCAAACTAAGTGGGTCAGACTTTCGTTTTCCTTTGTGGTGTTGTATTTTGCTTTCTTTTTATTTTCTTTACTCTTAACTGTTGCATTGCATGCATGCATTTCATGTAAATAAAAAAATCTTTCTCTTTTTTCTCTAAAAAAAAGAATTAGACTTCTCTACCTCACACTACCACTAGAGTCCGTGTCACACTGCACATACACCCTTTTACCCTTCGGAGAAGCCAAAGTGCGGGAAGTGTGGTGATCATGTCGCCTCCCTTCCGAGTCTCACTTGGCCATCCACTCATCAGTGCGCTTCAGCTGCACGGTGGGAGCCTAAAACCTAACCCTTGCGTCACCCACTTTTCTAGGAATACACTCCATATGACCGGTTGGTTTGACTAGCTTTTTTATATAGACAATTAATAAGGTCTTTATGTTGAGTCACTACGAATCAGTGATAAGTCAAGATCTATAGAGAGAAAAGAGCACAAAAAATTTGATTTCCTTTTTAAAAGGATGTGCCATGTAAGGTCGAGTGCTTGTTAAAAGATCTTGTCTTATCATAGGTCTGTGGTACTTCCCATAAATATCATCTTAAATGTCTATATGAGACGATTAGTCGTTAGGATCCACCACTTTAGGACATTTAGTTAGTTGCGAAAAAAGGGTATCCCTTCCAACCAAGAATAGGTTCTATAAAATAGAGGTCTTTTTTGTAAATAAAGTGCTTAACTATCCCTCATTTCTAGGACCCTCCGAGGTCCGCTCTTCATTTCTAGGACCCTCCGAGGTCCGCTCTTCATTTCTAGGACCCTCCGAGGTCCACTCTTCATTTCTAGGACCCTTCGAGGTCCGCTAGGACCCTTCGAGGTCCGCTCTTCATTTCTAGGACCCTCCGAGGTCCGCTCCTCATTTCTAGGACCCTCCGAGGTCCGCTCCTCATTTCTAGGACCCTTCGAGGTCCACTCTCCATTTCTAGGACCCTTCGAGGTCCGCTCCTCATTTCTAGGACCCTCCGAGGTCCGCTCCTTATTTCTAGGACCCTCCGAGGTCCGCTCCTTATTTTTAAGACCCTCCGAGGTCCGCTCCTCATTTTTAGGACCTTCCGAGGTCCGCTCTTCATTTCTTGGACCCTCCGAGGTCCACTCTCCACTTCTAGGACCCTCCGAAGTCCGCTCTTCATTTTTAGGACCCTTTGAGGTCCACTCTCCATTTCTAGGACCCTTCGAGGTCCGCTCCTCATTTCTAGGACCCTCCGAGGTCCGCTCCTTATTTCTAGGACCCTCCGAGGTCCGCTCCTTATTTTTAGGACCCTCCGAGGTCCGCTCCTCATTTTTAGGACCCTTCGAGGTCCGCTCCTCATTTTTAGGACCTTCCGAGGTCCGCTCTTCATTTCTTGGACCCTCCGAGGTCCACTCTCCATTTCTAGGACCCTTCGAGGTCCGCTCTTCACTTCTATGACCCTCCGAGGTCCGCTCTTCATTTCTTGGACCCTCCGAGGTCCACTCTCCAATTTTAGGACCCTCCGAGGTCCACTCTCCATTTCTAGGACCCTCCGAGGTCCACTCTCCATTTCTAGGACCTCCGAGGTCCACTCCTCACTTCTTGGACCCTTCAAGGTCCACACCCTCTACTGCGGACCGCTCTAGGATCAGTCTCTCTATCTTGGACCGTTCAAGGTCCACTCTTTGACCCTTCGTGGTGCTCTTCCTATACTATGTCCACTCCTCATCTCTTGGACCCTTCAAGGTCCACTCCTCATCTCTTGGACCCTTCAAGGTCCGCTCCTCATCTCTTGGACCCTTCAAGGTCCACTCCTCATCTCTTGGACCCTTCAAGGTCCACTCCTCATATCTTGGACCGTTCAAGGTCCGCTCCTCTTCTCTTGGACCCTTCAAGGTTCACTCCTCTTCTCTTGGACCCTTCAAAGTCCACACTCCTCATATCTTGGACCGTTCAAGGTTCGCTCTTCTTCTCTTGGACCGTTCAAGGTCCACTCCTCAATTTAGGACCTTTCGAGGTCCACTCTCTCTATCTAGGACCATTAAAGGTCCACCCTTCCACCTGAGACTCTTCGAGGTCCACCTCTCGTCTCTTGGACCATCCATGGTCCACTCCTCTACCTTAGACCCCCATGGTCTATAAGTTAGGACCCTTCAAAGTTCTACCTCTCATCTCTCGAACCTTCCATAGTCTGCTCCCTTAACCTTAAAACCATCCATAGTTTAGATCCTTTATCTCTAGCACCCTTCAGCCAAAGACCAACCAAGGCCAATCCTCACCCAAGACCAAATTAACTCACCTAGATCACCCTCATTTGACTAAGGATCGAGTCATCTTCCTCTCCCTTTTTCACCAAACGGACTCTTTTACATTCATCCTCTCTCTTTTTCTAAACTTAACCCTGGTTGTATCATCAATCGGGGCCCCCTCGAACTACGGTGACCTGAGACTCATACCTTAAATGGTAAGGGTTACGTAGGCAACTTCAGCCCGGTCAAACTCTCAAATCGTGGAGATCATCTATTTTCTCAAAGGTGCCTTAAGATTAATTATGAGTCTAATTCTACTCATTGGTTCGACTACGCCATATGTTCTTCTGCACTCGCATCATGTCTATGGAGAAAAGCATTGAAGCCCTCAAAGAAGTCTCAAACATGAGGTTGGGAGTGATCAACCTCCTCAAAGACATGCATGAAATTGAGCAATACCATTTGTCTTGCATTCACGAGTGCTTGAGAAGAGATCCTCCTCCTGTGCAATTCCAGAGTCCCTATCATCCACATGCTTATGGTCCCACTTATGGTCCAACACATCAGAATTTCTCATTCAGGATGCCTGCTGTGACCACCAACCAACGAAAGGCACCAATACCCGAGAAGAAGATCAACAAGGAACATTTTGATGACTTAGGAATGCCTGTGGGTGAGTTCTTCGACATTTTGGTGGAAAAGAGTTTGATCAAGCCGCTCGAGAATTACAAGCCTATTAACCCGAGAGCTAACTTGGATACATCCAAGTTTTGCAGATACCACAAGTACGTTGGGCATACCACCGACAACCGTAGCGGCCTACAACGCTTGATTCAAAATTTGATCAACCAAGGCCTCATTAATGAAGAAGCCCTCGTACTTCAAGGAAGGATTTAGATTCATTCAGTCTTGTAGGTTCTAGTGTGTCTTTCTTACTTCCACTTTGGGCATTGATATGTAATGTCCACTTTAGATTAGTTGCTTCAATAATGAAAGAGTCTTTCTTTCTTTTCTCTCTAGACTTGAGACATAATCTCGCATTACTTTCGAGAAGATTGTTTTATTTATAATTATCACTTGGTTGCTAATCTCACTGATAAACTCACCGGCTAATAAAGTAAACAATGAATGAATGCTTTGATTGGGGTAAACAACTCACCGTTCCTTCTTCATATACACCATCCCTATACACCCTTCTCTCATACACTCTCTCCATACTCCACCATATACTTTTCATACACTCCTTGTACATACCCGTTATACCTTCTCAAACATACACTTCCCCAAATACACTCTCCCCCGCTTGACCTCCTTTCCATATGGACAAGACAAGCACAAAGACCGTTGTTGCTCATCATCAGAAAATAGCTGCTCACGCCACTGCAATTTAAAGAAGATGCAAGGAGTTGTTCCTATCCTTCACAAGTGCTGCATGAATATCAACTTGGGGCTCACCAACCCCCCAATCTCGCGTCTCCTCTGATTTTCCATTCGATCGATAAGCTTTCATTGAATATGCTCACATATCTTCCTTATGGTCCGAATATATTCTGCCTTACTTAATAAGTCGGTTAAATGAGTTTGCATTTATTTTAAATACTCTTTTGAGAATGCTATCCAGTAGCAATTGAAGTTTAAACCTCTCATCATAGGAAGCCATAATCTTATCCTCACTAAATAATACCCTTTCATTTCAAGATCAACAAGTTTTGAAACCCTAAGGAAGAAGCCCATACTAGGGGCTCCCTCGACTCACAAAGGAAGTAATCACCTCCAAGCTCAAGAAAAGCGGAATGCAAAAGAAACTCATACAAGGGGCTCCCTCGAAGGGACCACCTCCAAGCCCAAGAGGGAAAAGGTAAAACCATCCTAAGGCATACACTAGGGGCTATCGCGAGCAAACAAATCCGAAGGCTTTTCTCGATAAGGGGGTGTTTAAAAAAAAAAAAAAAAAAAAAAAAAAAAAAAAAAAAAAGAAACAACCTCCATCACTCCGAAGTGAACATCCCATCTCAAAGGTTGTGAAAATGAGACGTCGAGTGAAGATCCTATCATGATCAAGTTACCTGCTTAAATCACAACAAACTCGCGAGAAGAAGCAACAAAGATTCCCTCTTGGACAAATCCCATAAACCCATTCCAAAGTCCATCCTCTCACTTTTAGAGGATTCCATCACCACCCTTGACCTTATCAAAATCAAAGTTAACCTCACTCTTAGAGGTTCTGAAGAAGCATCAACAAGAAAATCCCTTCACCTTAGAAATTCCAAACACATCCCTCAAGCCAACCTCTCACTTTAAGAGGTCATCATCCAATGATCGATCGCAACCCAAAGACCAGCTACAACCGCTACCGGATGGCATTCTCAAAAGATTATTTAAAAGAAATGCGTATTCAGATTTTTGAGTCACTTGTTATCCTACGTGAGCATATTACATATTCTCTCAAAAGTTTGGGAACTCGTCCTATTCTTGAAATTCGTTCATTCGACTCCTCAAACACTGTCTGCAAAAGTCTCACTGGGGCTTCGCATCCGTGCCTCTCAGCGGCACTCCGGTAAAAGCAAGGAGACACGCGCCAGGGACTACTCCCCTCGGCTTGCAAGAACAAAGGAACAAAGAATCTTCACTTGAAGGAATGAAAAAATCTTTGGGTTATAATCAGTCAATTCCCACCATTTCTTCCACCCCAACCTTTTTTCTATTTTTTATTCTTTCCCATGAAGGAGATCAATGCAACGGCAGCCCGCACCACAATTACCACCGAACAGAGCAGCAAGCAACAACGGAACATCCTTCTCCTTCTAAAGACAAGCCAGATTTCACCTTCAAATCAAAACATTCATTTGTTTACCTATATAATTGGAATTTGATAAACCAATCAGTGAGGTCCATGCACGAGCAATCAAGATATAATTCTGAATAAAATAATTCTTCAAATGTCTCGACAAGTCTTCTTTTTCTACATCATAGGAAAATAGAGCCAAACACTGTCTTTCTGTCAAGCAGGGGCTTCCATACACTTTTCCACACCTTGTGATGCTTATACTCTCCCAAAAGAGTCAGACCCAAAAAGCGAAAGTGTCATACACGAACTCGGGATCCATTCCCACCTTCGAAAAATGCGCCCTGCACATATACATTTCCGAGTCTTGTCCGGCGGCGATTGACCATTGCTCGAAACGGGGTCGCCCCGTGGCCGCAAGATGACTCTGTCCGCAAATAGGGATGCATTGAATCTCTCAAGCCGGGGCTTTTGTTAAGGTTCTCAGCTCTCTTCAGGGCTCTCTTCGGGGCTTCGCCATTCCTTCAAACTTGCTTTGCATCATCAACTGGGGCTTCGCCATTCCCTTCAAATTTGCTTTGCATCATCAACTGGGGCTTCGCCATTCATCATCAACTGGGACTTCGCCAAGGTCACTTCATCAAACATTGAGGCTCCCCTCAACAAAAATGGGTCGACTATGTGCTCTAACAAAAATCGGAGCTCCAATGAAGTCATATCTAGCATGAAGGGCATCCCTTGTCATCAAGATCAGCATGTGGCAAACTCTTTGAGTTAGTTAGAAACATGATTAATCATAAGGCCTCTTTATCAAATAAACATGCTTTCAAAATATTGTCCTCCTTGGTACCTTGTTTACAAAAATCACTCTTTGGTCTCCACAAATTTTCAAACTCTTCAAATCTATCAAAAACGTATCTCTGTGACTCTCAAGATGACTCGGCCCTTATCTCTGGACATCAAACTTACCTAATCCCACCTTCTATCATCGACACTTACTCGGCCTCGCCTAGTTTAAACCAATAACCTTTCTGCTCAAACTGCCTTGTTTAGACTTACCGCAAATGTAAAACCCTAGCCTCAAACCTAGGTGACAAATACCCTTCTAAACCCTAGCCTCAAGCCTAGGTGACAAATACCTTTCTAAACCCTAGCCTCAAGCCTAGGTGACAAATACCTCTCTAAACCCTAGCCTCATGTCTAGGTGACAAATACCTCTCTAAAACCCTAGCCTTAAGCCTAGGAGACAAGACTCCTCTCTAAGCCTTAGCAATGATTATCCCAATCTTTTAATCGCTTGGTTCTTCGGCTCGGGAAGCCATAATAATCCCAATCAATTCACACAACTATTCTTCATCGCAAATGCTTGATAGCCTAAGTCCTTTGGCAGCTACAGTTTCCCGCATTTCAGAGGTCTATCTTCCATTTCAAAAGGGTCCGTCCCGCATCTTCAAAGGGTCCGTCCCGCACCTTCAAAGGGTCCGTCCCGCATTTCAGAAGTCAAAATTATCCAAATCTTTGGGTGACTCCCCGGACAGTCAAATCTTTGGGTGACTCCCCGGACAGTCAAATCTTTGGGTGACTCCCCGGACAGTCAAATCTTTGGGTGACTCCCCGTACATTCAAATCTTTGGGTGACTCCCCGTACAGTCAAATCTTTGGGTGACTCCCCGTACAGTCAAATCTTTGGGTGACTCCCGTCTGATCAAATCTTTGGGTGACTCCCCAGGACAGTCAAATCTTTGGGTGACTCCCCAGGACAGTCAAATCTTTGGGTGACTCCCCGTACAGATCAAATCTTTGGGTGACTCCGTACGATCAAATCTTTGGGTGACTCCCGGACAGTCAAATCTTTGGGTGACTCCCCGTACATCAAATCTTTGGGTGACTCCCGTACAGTCAAATCTTTGGGTGACTCCCGGACGATCAAATCTTTGGGTGACTCCCGGACAGTCAAATCTTTGGGTGACTCCCCGGACGATCAAATCTTTGGGTGACTCCCCGGACAGTCAAATCTTTGGGTGACTCCCCGGACAGTCAAATCTTTGGGTGACTCCCCGGACAGTCAAATCTTTGGGTGACTCCCCGGACAGTCAAATCTTTGGGTGACTCCCCGTACAGTCAAATCTTTGGGTGACTCCCCGGACAGTCAAATCTTTGGGTGACTCCCCGGACAGTCAAATCTTTGGGTGACTCCCCGGACAGTCAAATCTTTTGGTGACTCCCGTGCAGTCACGTATCCTTGACGCCACACATCCGCCATTCTCGGGTATTAAAAACGCCCACTCTTTTGAACTACGACTTGGCTTGATTCCTTTTTGGGATACGTAGGTAGCCCGACGTGGGTTCAGCCGTTTGACCTACCTGGTCATCTTTTTTGCGACTCAGCTCGAGTCCAATCCCTTGCATCCGCAAGATCACTCTTCTTACCTCCTGAAATCCCTTTTTTCAGGACGGATCCTATTCTTTTATCGTCGACCCCACTTGTCTTACAAGAAGCGTCGCCGAGGGGCTACTGTTAGTACCCGGTCCGAAAAAAGGTAGTCCAAATATCTGGCCCGGTTAATATTAATTAGAAACCCTAAAAGAAACCCTAACCCTAATTCATTAATTCTTCCGTACCAGCGCCGTCGGCGCCGCGTGGAAGGTACGCCCGTTGGAAGAGCCGATCGGCCCTTTGCCCGTGCATTGGCCGATCGACCCTTTTATTTAGAGCCGATCGACCCTTCAATCCTAGAGCCGATCGACCCTTTAGAAGCCCAGCCCAAGTTCCGAGGTATTATAAATAGGGGTGCCCGGCTCCCCATATTCACACACAATTTTCTCCGGGAGAAGCGAGCTACACTTGCTTTAACCCTCAGTTCTTCTTTTTCCTCTCGAATCGCCAAGATTCGACCCCCAAGTCTTGCTACAATTGGTAAGACTCTCTTTTTAATATTCTTGTTCTTTATTATTGTCTTTATTATTATTGTTTGCATGCTTAGTATATTTTAATTGCTTTATTTCTTGCTTATGCCATATATGCTAGATTTAGGGTTATTTTAATATATTTAAATATGCTATAGCCGAGGATGATCTAAGGTTTCGCCCAAAGAAACCCAATGGATCTAGGAACTATTTCTTTCCTTCCACCTTAGTTATAATTATCCCATGATCAACAATCCCCCAAGGATGAACGTTGATTAGTGCACCTTCCGAGGGCCTAACTCAAAGGTTCTAGGGTGTGATCATTAATTAATTCTTTCTCTCCCCTCCTCCTTATGCATGATCCCGTTTCTTCTATCTATTCCTGTAAACACCGCACACAACCAACACCCCACATGCTAGAAAGACCGATCCGTCGGGCAATAGGAGTGATAGCGTTTCTTCTTCTATTGTAACTTGACCCCCGAACCCAATTACATGTTTAGCCTTTTTTCAAAGCTTTGGGCTATATCAAAGTGGCGTGGCGACTCTCAAAATTTAAATTAATATTTTTAATATGGTTTAAATCGAGTGTCACTAAATGAATATCCTATTTCGGTCCGACTTTTTATAATTATTTATTTCAAACCTCCGAATGCGCGTTGCATCGGGACGGGGTATTCACAGGAATGGATCAAGAGTTGCTGCATTAGTCGTAGGGACATATGATGTAACTTTACCTAGTGGCTTAGTACTTGTTTTGAACAATTGTTACTATGTTTCGGATTTGAGTAGAAATATTATTTCCGTTTCTTGTTTGGATAATGAAGGGTATAATTTTCTTATTAAGAATAAGAAGTTTTATATTTATTTAAATGATATGCTTTATGGTATTGCAAGTTCATTTAATGGCCTTTATGTTCTTGATGTTGATGAGAAACAAAATAATGTTGAAAATATTTATCATGTGGACAAGAAGTCTAAACCGAATGACGTGAACAACTCGTTCATGTGGCATTGCCGTCTTGGTCATATAAACGAGAAACGCATCTCTAAACTCCATAAGGATGATATGTTAGACTCACATGATTATGAATCATATGAGATATGCGAATCTTGTTAATTGGGCAAAATGACCAAACCACCCTACACTAAGAGTAGTGAAAGGGATAGTGACTTATTGGGCTTAATACATACTGATGTATGTGGACCAAAGAGCAGCATTGCTAGGGGAGGATTTCGGTATTTCATTACGTTAACCGATGACTTATCTAGATATGGCTATGTCTATCTGATGAAGTCCAAAATTGAATCGTTTGATATGTTTAGAACATTTCAAAATGAAATAATAAATCAACTTGACAAAACTATTAAAGCACTTCGATCCGATCGTGGTGGAGAATATTTGAGCCAAGAGTTTGACAATCATCTCAAAAACTGTGGAATTGTTTCAGAGTTGACTCCACTCGGAACACCACAATGGAATGGTGTTTCTGAGAGAAGGAATAGAACCTTATTAGATATAGTTTGTTCGATGATGAGTCAAGTTGACCTTCCTATTTCCTTTTAGGGACATGCATTAGAGACTGATGCGTTCACACTGAACGGAGTCCCTACTAAATCGGCTCCTAAGACCCCACATGAGATGTGGCATGGAAGAAAATCTAGTTTGTATTTCATGAAGATTTGGGGTTAAGAAGCTTATGTGAAGAGACTTGTCTCCGATAAGTTAGCACATAAATCTGATAAGGTTATTTTCGTTGGTTATCCAAAGGAAACCAAAGGGTATTACTTTTACAACCCCAATGAGAACAAAGCGTTTGTTGCTCAATATGGTACCTTTCTTGAGAAACAGTTTCTCAATAAAGGAACTAATGGGAGTAAAGTTGATCTTGAAGAAATTCAATAACCCGAAAATAACATGAAATCGATAGTAGAGACTGAACCAAATTCACAAGGAGGTGTGGAACCGGTTCAAGATCCACAAGTCCATCATAGATCGGATAGGTTACGATCCGCACCCGAGAGATATGGATTTCTCGTGTCAAAAAGTAATGAAGTGGAAGTCATTGAGAATGACAAGCCTACTTCCTATCAAGAGGCGATGTCCACTCCTAATTCGGATAAATGGTTGGAGGCCATGGAATCCGAATTGCAATCCATATCGGATAATCAAGTTTGGAACTTGATTGAGCTACACGAAGGTGTAAAAACCATAGGGTGGAAATGGGTCTTCAAGAAGAAGACTGACATGAATGGGAAGGTGCATACTTATAAGGCTAGGCTTGTAGCAAAGGGATATAGGCAGATTCATGGTGTTGACTATGATGAAACCTTCTCGCCTGTTGCCATGCTTAAGTATGTTAGAATTTTGATTGCCATAGTTGCGTATTATAACTATGAGATATGGCAAATGGATGCCAAAACGGCTTTCCTTAATGGAAAGTTACTCGAGGATGTGTATATGACACAACCCGAAGGTTTTATCGACCCAAGAAATTCTAACAAAGTGTGCAAGTTGCAAAGATCCATATATTGATTGAAGCAAGCTTCTAGGAGTTGGAATCTTCGTTTTGACGAGAAAATCAAAGAGTTTGGTTTTGTCAAGAACGAAGATGAACCTTGTGTATACATGAAATTCAGTGGGAGCACAGTATTATTCCTCTTATTGTATGTCGATGATATCTTACTCATTGAAAACGACATTCCTGCACTTCAGACTGTCAAGTCTTGGTTAGGAAAATGTTTCTCAATGAAAGATATGGGTGAAGCCACTTACATCATTGGCATCAAGATCTATAGAGATAGTTCTAAAAGGATAATTGGTTTGAGTCAAAGTACCTACATTGACAAGGTCCTTAGAAGATTCAAGATGAAAAATTCTAAGAGAGGCAACATGCCAATGGGTCATGGTGTTACTCTTAGAAAGAATCAGTGTCCTAAGATAACTGATGAGCGAAAGAGGATGAATGAGGTTCCATACGCTTCGGCTATTGGATCTATCATGTACGCCATAATTTGTACTAGACCCGACGTCTCGTATGCTCTAAGCATGATGAGTCGATACCAATCTGATCCTGGTGAGAACCATTGGATGACAGTCAAGACAATCCTTAAGTACTTAAGAAGGACTAAGGATGCGTTCTCGGTCTTTGGAGGGATGGAAGAAGATCTTGTTGTAAGAGGTTACACAGATGCTAGCTTTCAAACCGACAAGAATGATTTCCGATCGCAGTCGGGATTTGTGTTTATGCTTAACAGAGGTGCAATTTGTTGGAAGAGTTCCAAGCAGAGCACCATAGCCAATTCTACAACCGAGGCCGAATATATAGCGGCATCCGATGCAGCTAAGGAGGCAGTTTGGATCAAGAAGTTCATTAGTGACTTGAAAGTTGTTCCAAGTATAACTAATCTGGTGAAACTTTATTGTGACAATAATAGTGCCATTGCGCAAGCAAAGGAACCAAGGTCACATCAGTGATCCAAACATATACTTAGACATTTCAATCTCGTTTGAGAGTTCATTGATCGGGGAGATGTTAAGATATGCAAAGTATCAACCGATGATAACATTGGAGATCCGCTTACAAAGCCCCTCGCACAAGCAAATCATGATGGTCATGTGAGGTCCATGGGTATACGATACATAGATGGAGCCTAGTGCAAGTTGGAGATTATTGGTGTAGTGCCCTAGGTGTTTAGTTATGTTTGACTTATAACTTAAACCGCTATGTAATCGTCTTTATCATTTATTATAGAGAAAGTTTATTTGGTTCATTATATGTTTACATGTTTATTATATTGAACTGGGTCCCTAGTTATTATGAATAACTAGTATAAGTTGGTAATGGATAATCATGGAGATGATTATATGCATGGAGATGCACGTTACACTTATGGGTACTTGCTAGTGAACAAGTACTGGACTTGACCTACTTATGAGATTTATGACATGGTCTATTTTCATGATTAAATCTCATGATAGTCGTGTTATTGGTATCCTTTGTACCTGAGATTATCATTGTCTTCCACATGATGAACACCGTGTTTGATATAGGCTAACACTATCTTTAATCGGATAGCAATAAGGGCTATGTTGGCACGATTGGATTCTTGTAGGGAAGAATGATAAGTCAAGATGGGATTTGTCCCTCTCGTTGAGAGAGATGTTTTCTTGGGCCCCTCGATGAATGGTATTGATGAAATGTGTGGCTACACTCAAGTGATTTGATAGAGATCAAATGCACTTCGATTATCAACATATTCGGAATCGAGAAAGCATTGAACGGTATGAGTTGACATGGACCATGACTCATTTTCAATTTGACATCGTGGACAAAGGGATTGTGACATTGATCTATCAAGGAATCAAGCTTTGATGTTATATTTAATTGGGTGGACATAATGACTTGCTAGAAGTCACTTATGTCTTATGAGGTTGATGTTTCAACTCACTACCAATATAAAATATAATTCCTAAAGGGTCACACACAAAAGAACGGATTGAAAATGGCTAAAGAGGTGAATTCTGGGGTCAAGGGACGACTCGTCCCCTATGGGACGACTCGTGCCCTGAGGGGACGACTCGTCCCCAGTTGGCCCAACTATTCCCCAAGGCAGGGACGAATCTATCAGAGTGATGTATATAGGGGACGACTCGTACCCTATGGGATGACTCGTGTTCACGACTCGTGCCCCTGGGGACGACTCATCCTGGCGGCGCTGGAAGCCCGTTTTGGCTTGAAAAAATGACTCTTTTCCCTAAAGGTTAGGGATTTATAACAAGTATAAATAGAATCCTTTTGTCCCAGCCATATGTGACGAAAATTAGAGTTTTAGAAACACTAATTGGTTGATTTTGATTACGAATCAAAGATCAAATTCCATAGATTCATTCTACCAAACAGCCATTGATTGTTGAATATTGATTCAACAATAGGGGATCATCTAGCAATCTAACAAGAAGTGTTCTTGGTCCGTTTGCGTGTGGATTACCGATAGTGGGTGATTACTTTATCACCAAAAGCTTGAAGATTTCAATCGTTGATTCATCACAAGGTTTAGAACAAGGAGAAGATCAAAAACCTTCATCAACAGTTTTGAGATTCGTTTTGGGATTCGATTTGAAGATCCGTTTTCGAATTAACAAATCGCATTAAGGTATGTAAATTCTATTTCATGTTTCTAATCTCTTCTTGCTAGACGGATTTAAGGGCTAGGGTTTTGTTGTTGTGTAAATTTTTTTCGCCGCGTTTGTAACCCCAAAACCCAACATGTAGATCATTCACAAGAAAAGAAGATGGTAAGAAGGTGACAGAGACTTTATTATCAGAACAAAGTTTTTACACGGAGATTATGTTACGAGAAACAGATGGAACATGAAGAACTTGACTAAGATTTAAAGTAGAAGAGGAAGTAGGGATAGAGGAAGAACCAATGTTGGAGATGTGTAAGCCGAAGCCATCACCAATGAGGAGTTCTTCAGTGCCATCGTAGGGAGAAAGAAGAGCAAGATTATTAAGATCATGAGTAACATGATGAGTAGCTCCACTATCGAAAAGCCAATTGGGAGTTTGAGGAGCCGAGGTGGTGGCAGTATACGCACTAGGTTGAGAGTTGGAAGATTTTCGGGGCTGGTTACGTGTTTGGGCCGAATTGGAGGATGTAGGAGAGGGGTTAGGTACAGTGACATTGGGGATGGATTGGCGGAAGAGGGGACATTGGGATAGGTAATGGCGTGATTGTCGACACCATTGGCATCAACCATTGTATGGGCGGCGGTTTGAAGGAGGAGACCGGTTGGATGTATTGGGCGGATTAGGATTTGGTGGGTTGAGGTTGGACTGATTAGGGTTTGGTGGGTTGGCGGTAGATCTAGGCTGGTAGGTACGAGGAGGGTTTTTGGTAGTGTAGTTAATTGCGGCGGGGAAGGAGGTAAGGGTGGCGGCTTTGTGTGTAAGAACAAGCTCCCGATTTATAAGCTTTTCATGGAGTTCCTCAAAGTCAATAGGGTTTTCACGACTAAGAACAACCTGAACAACGCTATCATAATCAGGATCATTAATTTGATCAAGCACACGATCAAGGGGTCGACCAAGAGAAGCAAGTTGGTCGGCGTAGGATTTGATTTCTCGCATGTACTCATCAACAGAGCGAGAACCTTTGATGATACTACAAAGATGATCTTTAATTTGTTTGATATGCCCTTTGGAGGGATTAGCATATGTTTTGGCTAGGGTTTTCCAAGCACCATGGGTGGTGGAACATTGAGAAATAAGGGTAACCAAAGAACAACTAAGGGTTTCGGCTAGGGCTCCTAGAAGAAGCTTATCCTAACGAAACCATGTTATATAGGCTGGGTTTGGAATGGTTGTGGTGACGGTAGTTGGTGGGGTGGGAGTAGCAGTAGGGGTTGCGGTTGGTGTGGTGTCGGGTGTGGTTTCGTTGGATTTGTTTGATTCGGTGATGGTAGAGGCGGCAGTGGTGGTGGTGGTTAGGGTGATGTCTCGAGGTGGTGTTGGATGTGTGCCATCGATAAACATGTAAAGATCATGACCAAGCAAGATGGCTTCGATTTGGATCTTCCATGCAAAGTAATTTGTGGGGGTAAGCTTAATAATATGGGCAAGAGAAACCACAATAAGGGGTTTGGAGGGCTCGGCGGAGTTGTGTAGCAAGGAAATCTCAGGGACAGCCATGGAGAATTCGACTAAGAAAAGGGGGGAAAATCTGGGCCTATGCTTTGGATACCATATAAGGTAACAAGAATTATTGAGAGAAGATTAAAACATTATTGCTGTTATGGTAGCTATATATACAAGTACATATGAGTAACCTACAAGTAACCTAGAATTGTATTTACATAAGGAAAAGATAACCAAAACAAATAGGAAACTAAATAGGATCTTTAAGATATTCAGTAGGATCTCTAACAATAAGGATCTGAAGTTATCGATTATTAGCAAATAAGAGTCCAATTTAACGACGATTTCTAACGATTCTGTAAAAAAAAACCTTAACTGCAAACTTTTTATAAGTTTGAATCCTAAATCGCCAAAATAAAACATTGGACCATTCAATGCAAACACCCCATATACTTTTACCCTTATTTGTAATTGGCCCAATATAATACTAACTCTGTTTTAAAAAGATTACCCATTACCGGATGTTTCTATTTTTAAAATATAAAGATATTTTGATAAATAATTTTAATTATCTGAATCAATATCTAAAAATTGTTATAAATATAAAAATTGTTATGAATAGTATAAATAATGGTGTATCAAAAAAAATTAAAACTTTTATCTCCATAAGCCAAAATCTCACAAAAAACGCGTTTTTCCTGAGTTAGAAAAAAATGTGTTTTTACCTTTTTTTTATCTCTCTAATCGCCTTCCTCACCTCTCTCTCTCTCTCCACCCAAACGGCGCCCCTTTCCCTCCAGCCACGGCCATCGCCGTTTCTCTCAATTCTCCCCAAATCGTCGACAATTTCTTCCCCCCGTTCCATACCCTAAACCCGTTCACCGTCGCCACTTCACCGGATCTAACGCCGCCCGTCAAGCTTCCATCCACCACGACTCCATCTCCAACCTTTTTCAGTTCGCAAATTCCATTATTTCCGGCCAAGCTTCCATCATCTCCGGCCGTCCTCACAACCTTAGTCAGGTCTATTTTCGGTAGTCTTCACAAATCCAAAATCCATACATCAGTCCTACGTCTAACCAGAAAGCTCTATTCCTACCCATACCCTGAATTTTGGCCAAAAATCAACGATGTCCATGTCCGATTGCATCTGCCTGTGGACAAAGGGGATCTTCAGAAACTCAATTTCGGCCAGCAGTTGTATAAATAAAAGTGCCAATTAAACTCAATTTCGGCCAGCAGTTGTATAAAAATGTACCAGTGCGTTGTCCCCCTTTTCCATATAAAATGTACCAGTGTATATGTTTTTGAATACCAGTGTATATGTATTTGAGTACCAGTTTGGGAATTTGCTGTTGGTGGGGGATTTGATGTGCCAGTGCTAGGGATTTGATGTGCCAGTGTTAGTGTAAACTAATGCCAGTGTATGTGTTTTTGAGTGCCAGTGCATGTGTTTTGAGTGCCAGTGTATAATGTGCCAGTGTTTGGTGTAAAAAAGTGCCAGCGAAAGGGTAAAAAAGTGACAGTGTAAAAGAGTGCCAACACATGTATTTGGGAGTGCCAGTGTATAATGTGCCAGCGTCAATCTACAAAAGTGCCAGTGACGGGGTGCCAGTGAATATGGGTTTAAATGCTGGCAGTGAAAAAATGGTTACTGGCACTTTGTTAAACTGGCACTGACACTTTTTACACTGGCACTTTGTTACACATGCACTGGCACTTTGTTTACACTGGCACTTTGTTAAACTGGTACTGACACTTTTTTTACACTGGCACTTTGTTACACATGCACTGGCACTTTGTTACACTAGCATTTTGTTAAACTGGCACTGACACAAACGGGAAAAACAAAACACGTTTTTCCTAAGTGCTAGGAAAAACTAGTTTTTTATAAGACCAACTCTCGACATAATTAATTAACATATAATTATTGCTAAAAATATATTCGTGTTAACGACATAATTAATTAACATAAACTTATTGCTAAAAATATATTCATGTTAACAAAAAAAAATAGAAAGATCATTTCGAGACGCAGGGAGTAATCGCTCGATTTTTTTTCTTGAATATAATTCATTTTTAAATTAATATTTCCCAAAATGTCCATTTTTTTAAACTCGTAATTACATCCGACGAGTTTATTATAATTTGTTTAAACTCGTTACAACATGGAGCGAGTTTCTTTTTTAATTTTTGATTTTCCAGTCTATTTAACTGATATATAATTAGGTTAAATTAAATTTTAAACTCGCTATAGGGAATTTAAGCGGGATTTTGGAATTGCGGATAAGGTTGGGGGCATATTGTTTTTAACCATAAACACACATAATTGTTGAGAATTGAGAAAAAGAGATGCGAAAAAAACTCAATTTTCACATCTTTTAACATCATAATTGGTCAATATTAAGAATCAAGCTAAATCATCAACATTTCAATTATTATATATACTTGTGTTTATTAATATAAAGTTAAGTTTTTTTTTTTGTATATTCGTACATTATAGATATGAATGTTAAAATTAGGGGTTTGAAGGTTTTAACGATTTGATTTTGTAATGTAGAGTTAAAAATAAACGGAGTATCACTTATTTTCATGTGCTATTGTGGAGGTGATTATGAACGTCCATTTAATTGTCCTCATTTTCAGAATGGGACTAAATATGCGATTAGGGCTCATTGTAGATGGAGATACAATCAATTGATTCTTAAGTTATATAAAGCGATAGGTATAGATCGAATACAATATGAGTTGGAAGTTATTTGTAGATATCCCCATTCATTTGATAGCGGGATTGATGAGTACTTTCCATTTGTTATTCAAGATGATGCAGGTTGTAAGTACCCAAATTTGGCTCATGCCTTCCGGTTAATTTTCCCGGCAATTTCCCGGACTTTCCTAAAGTTCGGGAGCAATTCCGGAACTGTTCCGAACCTTCCGAGGAATGAAGGGACTGATTTAAATTAAAAGGGCACATTTTCCTTAACATGGAAAACCTTCTAGAAGTGCCACCTTGCATGATTCTAGAAACATGCTGAGTCATACAGGATAATGCCGCACGGCTGCATTAGGAGAAGACTCCTAGCCGCATGGCCTCATTAGCCTTGTCCAGACTGCCTATAAATAGAGCCCTCCTCTACCCATTTTGAAAAAAAGACAAGAACAACATACCACATTCAGCACCAAAAGCTCTGTTCAAGCCCTGCTGCGAAAATCCAAGAAGTTGAAGAGTGCCAAGAAGCCACCTCCCTCCTCCTTGAAGCCTTCCAAGTTGGTCCATCCACTAGGCAAGATCCAAAGAAGAAGGGGTCACCACCATTGGTAACCTCTCACCCCCTTACCTTGCATTATGCTTGTTTATGTGATATAATTACTCCTTGCATTCATATATTGCTATTATCTAGCTTGGAACTTAGTATTTGTTGTTAAAGATCCTATCTTTATTCATATAAATCATACCCTCTCCCCCTTTGCATCCTTTGCATGAAATAAGCATCCTTTACCCATAAAAATGTAATCTTTGCATCTAAAAGTCCCTCTTTTACATAAAAATGATATCTTTATGCATCCTTTGCATATAAAAATGTAATCTTTATATTCAAATTGCATCCTTTGCACCCTAAAACTCATTTCACACATAAAAATGCATCATTTGCATTAAAAATTATTCCTTTGCATAAAAGATCATTTCTTCACATAAAAGATGCATCCTTTGCATATGAAACACTATTTTTCCACATAAAAATGCATCTTTTGCATAAAAATCCTTTCTTTACATGAAAAAAGCATCCTTTGCAAATCAAAGAGCATCCTTTGCATAAAAATCCTTTCTTTACATCAAAAAGCATCCTTTGCAAATCAAAGAGCATCCTTTGCACCCAAAAATGTCATTTTTTCACTAAAAATGTCATTTTAACATGCATCCCCCATGTCCCCATTAGCAACCTTCGGAATGGACTGGTGTAAAGATCCTATCTTTACATCGTTTCTTCCATTAAAGGTGCCGCAATCTCTTTAGAAAGGGATAAACCTTGAACCTATATCTCCGATTATCGCTTGAGACGAGCATGATAGCTCCAATATAAGCTCAATCGTCTCAAGGCGTAGGATTGATGGGCTAAGGACACTCCTTTTCTAAAGAACCTCATTTTGGACTATAAAAGAGAGTCCTTCTCTCGATCATGCAAGACCCAAGGTCAAATAGCGATGATCACAAGTCCAAGATGAGGACGGGATCAAAGTCCCGAACACATAAAAATCCAAGGAATCCCGAGCGACAACCAACTAAATGGTTTGTACGTCCGGAAGACAACTTGGGACATTCCCCCCTCTCTTTTCAACACATGCACACAAGAAAGCACGCAAGAAAGCACGAAAAATGGAATCTAGGGAGACTTGCTACGGCAAGGCACCTTGGGTGAACGACGATCCGTTCTTCCCAAGGTGTAACTTAACCTCCGAACCCTTAAAATCCTTTTTTTCAAAGTTTTGAGGAAATCAAAATGGCGTGGCGACTCCGTTTTTCAAATTAAACCGGATGTTTTCAAACTCGCGTGAATCCAATCTAAAAAAAACAAAAAATTAGAATTTGGGCACACATTCACAGTTTGGCAACTCCGCTGGGGAAATCCCAAAGGAGAAAAGCTTTCATTTTCAAAATAAACGATACCTGGTATATAGGTGGAAACCATTTAACCTTCCTGTATCGCTCCCTAACCCGGGGCTTGGGATAAACGGTGGTTTAACAATCCCACGTACCGGTATCTCTTTTCGAAAAAAAAAAACTAAAAAGAAAGCTTTTTTCCTTTGAGTGGGTTAGACTCCCGTCATGAATTCCAATTATCGTGCTTGCTTTCTTTGCCTTGCATTGCATCATTTGCATCTTGGGAATTGTGCATACTTTGAACAGGAAAGCCTACTGAAAGGTGCCTGAAATGTTCGGGAAGCAACCTGAAATTGCAAAGGAGTGGAACCTGGAAAATTGATCCATGCAGTCGTACGGCTCAATCCTCCTTGGATTTTGACCGGGCGGCCTCAGCGGCATTTCCACCAGGACAAATTGAGGATAATCTGGCAGCCTTGGCAGCTTGGGGCTGTTCAGTTCCAAGACTGACTGGGGCTCCCAGAAAATTTACGTGCCTTATCTGTTGCATTTTCTCCCGTCCCGAAAAATAATTCCTTTAAAACACATTTATGAAAAATCTCTATTTTAACTCAAAAAGGAATATTTTTAGGAGGCCACACACTACGCGCACCTTATATATCCTGTACACTTTGCACGCACGTCCCTTTAAACCCGGGGTGGTTTTTCAGCTGCAGTCACGGACAGCCTTACGATGCTCCCGGGCGCGCACGGGATCACCCCAGACTCCCCATGTCAGCCAGTGTCGACCAATGCACAGTCCGTGTCACACGTTTAAAAAAAAACCGTGACTTTTTGGTTGGTTTTTGGTCGGTTTTTGGTCTAGTCCGTGTCATATAGCCCAGTTGCATGTCCCCGTAAAGGTCGAGCCTTAGTCCATAACGGAAGTCAAGATCTTTTGCTCAAGCAAAACTCTGCCAAAATTCTGACAAGGAAAAAATGGCAAGATCTTGACTCCGGCATTGACTTTGACCTTGACCCACACGGAATGCGTAAGAGTCGAGACCAAGTCCATGCCAAAAATCCAAAAGATCTTTCGCTCAAGCGAAGCTCTGCCAAAATTCCGACAAGGAAAAATTGGCAAGATCTTGACCCGGCATTGACTTCGATTTTGACTCACGCACGGCGTATGCAACGAAGTTCAATGTGACACTGTGTCATCCGGCTTTTACCGCCCGACCCATGCCTATTATCTTCTCGGACATTACCGAAAAGTCAAAACGTCAATCGCGCAAGCGAAATTCTGCCGAAATTCTGTTAAGGCTGAAAGACGAGACTTTCCCGGTATTGCCTTGACTATAATTCGCATCGCTCGTGCGTTAAAAGTCCTATGACCCGCTAGACCCGTTAGGAGCGTTCTTCTCTCTCGATCGGTGGGATCCGCGTGCCCTATATAACCCTCGCCCGGGGCTGTCCACCCTGGGAGGTCGAAATACAGGTGAAATACGAGGGGCTTATAGACGTAGTGACGGAACCCACTGATCCAGGATCTAGAGTAGTTGCGAAAAAGAAGGGCAGAACCCCTTTTCCAACTAAATAGAAATTAATAAAAGACATTGTTTTAAGTAAACTGGAAGATTCTTAATTTGCATATTGCTTGAGCCTTCAGCCTAAACACCTACCCCGAGTCTAAACCTCTCCTATCCCTTTCCCGCAGCGAGAAAGAAGTGGGTGAGAACACCGGGTCAGCGACTTGTTAGCGCAGAATTCTCGGCAGCAGTTCACGAGAATCCTCGGCTTTGTCGGTCCGGAGAGTCGAGAATGGCCGATTTGACGAGAGAAAACGATCTTGGTTTGGGTAACCAGATGACTAGAAAAGAAGAGCTAGCCTATAACCAATGCCCTCCTCCATCCACATATGATCCTTTGCCAAAGACTGTCCCTTTTCAGTCTTTCCCAATGTCTCAAGCCATCAGGGTCCCTACACCCTCTCCTCCTCAGATAAGACCCAGCCTTGTTCCCTACCAACAGAGAGCAAACACCACAGCTATCCCCGTAACGCAACCTCTGCATTACCCCATGGGACTCTTTCCCTCCTCTCAGCCTGAGCCAAATTTCCCTACCTTGGAATTCCAGTACCAGCCTGACCTTTCTAACTTTGTCAACGCCTGTGAGTTTGCCTATCTACCAGACAGTGGCAGTGAAGAGTCAGTCGGAAATGAGAATAGGAATGGGTGGATTTACAGTGATGATGACAGTTCAGTAGAAGGAATGAACTTGGAGTCGACCGAAGTGAAACCCGGAGGGCAAGATGAAGTAGAAGACCACGGACCTGGAATGGGAGATGGTATCACTTCAAAATGTGTCTGTAGCCTGTGTGAAGGTTCGGAAGAGAAAAAGGATGCAAGCTCAGATGAGGCAGCATACGAATTCTACATCCTAGAGTTCAATACTCCTTACAAAGACTTGGTCGGTGAATGGAAAAACTTGATCGAAGCTTTAGCTGAAAGAGGGAAGTGGGCTCCACCCGCCGATCTTGAACATATAAGCGTCATTGAGGCCAAATCCCCGTTGGGAAGAGTAGACTCCATTGCAGTGCTAAGAGTCACCCCTGAAACCTTGTCTGAAGAAGAGTGTATGGATGCCCTGGAAAGAGTCTTAAGGTTCGAAGCGACCCCGGTCCCCTTTATGTCCTATGATGACAATGATGTTTTCTTGGTAATCCCCAAGTCAGAGGAAAAGTCCAAGATACCTCTTATATGGCGCCAAGTATCCCGACCTGTTTTTGCCCTCATTGGTCATCAGAGTCAAGATGAGAGTTCTCACGAGAATTACTGTAGTGATACTGAGGAAGACACAGTCGAAATGCCAGAAGGAACAGTAGAGGAGTGGTTAGCCCAGAAGCCGAAAAGCCCAGAAAATCTTCCTGACAGTAAAGAACAGGAACCCGCCATGAGGTTTGACCCCGCAGAAATCCTTCTCGATGATGGAATTTCCCACTTCAGAAAGTGTTTGGCCAACGTCAAAGATGCCGTCAAAAGGCTGACCCCTAAAGAAAGAAGGGATATGCTTGACAGTGATGAGGAATGTGACCCCACTCTGCTGAAGAAGTTGCTAGGTCCAAGTGAGGAAGCCATTAGCAAACCTCCAGACTCTGATAATTCCTGTTGCATGCTGACCTTGAAAAGCCTGAATGAGACTGTCAAGGCTCTGAGTGAAAAGGATGAAGCTGAAATCAGCCAGTCGCTAAGTCAGTTAAGAATTCCGAACCTCGAGAAAGCCAGAAAGCCATTAACCTGGGATCAGATTCGGGAAGCCGCCTATGCCTCTGGTAGCCCTGTCAATCAGATTAATCAGCAGAATTGGCCATACGCCAGCAAGAGCCCGCCTCTGACTTTGAAAGAGCTGACAGAATCCGCCGGTAGGAATGATGATTCAGAGAAGTCTAATGTCTATGTGATGACTCGGTCCGGACAGATGAGTGTTAAACAGCCTAAGGGTGACAAAATAAATGCCGTCCCTGAGCCAAAAACAGACAAAAGACCCTATAAGCCAGAAGCAGAAAAGCCAGACTCTGACAAGGAGGATCCGGTGCTGACTCAGTTGAAGTGTACTCAGGCCAATATCTCCTTGTGGTCCCTGTTAACCTCTTCATACCCTCATAAGCTTAAACTAGAAGAAAGTTTGGCCAAGACCATGGTGCCCATAGATGTCACCCCAGATGAGGTCGTCCAGATGATTGGAAGTATCCATTACGGAAACATCATTACCTTCTCTGACTTGGACCTGCCAAAGTATGGGGCTAGTCATAACGAACCTCTTTACATCACGGTCCAGTTGGAAGAACGCCGGTTGCCACGGGTATTAGTCGATGGAGGGTCTGCAATGAATGTCCTACCAGCAAAGATGATGGACTTATTGGATCTGAAGCCCACGAATTTGAAGCCTTCTAGTCAGACTATTAAGGCCTATGACTCCACTGCACGATCAGTTTTGGGGATTGCTACTCTCAAGTTATAGTTCGGGAAAAAGGTCATGGACATTGACTTTCAAGTGATTGACATTCCAATTTCATTTACTGCTCTGCTAGGACGCCCTTGGATCCACCAAATAAATGGGGTAGCCTCTACTCTGCACCAATGCGTCAAATTTCAGTCAAGTGATGGTACTATCACCACTATTTACGAAGACAGTGTCACGGTGGAAGGAACCAGCACTGGAGGTATTCCGATATTGGAAATTAAACATGATGATGAAGGGTTTGCCTTGATCGGATTCTCTGTAGCTTCTTCCAAAGCACAAGTGTGTTGCACTGACCTCACCACTACCTCCGATAAAATCCCCCCTGCCATGAGAATGATGAGAAAAATGGGTTATCTTCCGGGGCTTGGATTGGGCAAAAGACTCCAGGGTCGCAATACTATCATTAATGTAAAGGAACAGACTACCAGATATGGCTTGGGATACAAACCGAACTCTGGGGATGACAGAAAAGCTAAAGGCACAGTTCCAGGAAAACAAAGTGAAGGGGTCCATCTCCATCCCTACAGCTTGTCTCTGACCCATTACTTTACAAAAGGTGGGACTCAATACGATGAAAGTGACCGTCAAACCTCCCTGAGGAGAACCCTTCTGGAAAATCTTGAGAAAGTTAGGGGAAATCCAGCAAATCCTATTTGGAGAATGTTCCTCGACTTGCCAGGCATTCCTGGAGCTACCACTACCGTTCAGAACGAGTATGTCATCAAAGGAAACCAGAACAGTGTCAAAGGGTCAGCATCCTTCTCATCCGGGGTAATGGATTTCTCCGCCTTTGAGTTAGCTCTTCCGAAGATCAGCCAGATAGAAGCTGCCAGTAGTGAAGACAGTGAGTGGGGCTTGCAAAAGTTGTTTGATGAGGAAGCACAGATCCCTAATTTGATCGACTTCAGCTCAAATGATGAGGTAGTTGCCGTAATTGGAGACGGTGGTGAAGAGCCTTTCGATCCCCGCACTTTGGTGACTAAGACAGAGATGCCGTTGAAGAATTGGGAGACATTCTCAGGGCCGATAGCCAGCTGACAGCAAATGATCATGGAGCTTGGATTGGTACCCCGTCCTTCTCAACCCAGTCATGTCAAACACCCTGTCGTCTATACAGTTGAGTCAGAAATCTTTGAATTCCAGTCCTCTGAGTCGTCCGAAGGCCTCACGCCTGAGGATTATGAACATGTAATCAATGTCATCTTCCCCCTTGCATTGAATGAAATGACAGATCTTTTTAAGTATCCTCTTATTGCCAACTTAACAAATGATAAATTAACTCAAAACTTAACAACAGTTAATAATGAATCATTTGAACAAGATGCAAACACACTAAACGAACAATACATTAAAGAAATATTTAAGCGGGGTTACGTAAAAGAGGAAAATCGGGCCCAAGCCGCCGAGGAGGTTTTGACAAGTGTTAACTTGGGTACCGTCGAGGAACCTAAAGAGACACGATTGGAAGCTTCTTCCAGGGGGTTGAAAGGGACGGACCAGCGTTAATCTACTCCCGAGAAGAGAATACATGGACGTCTTTGCATGGTCGTACAAGGATATGCCGGGGTTAGACAGTTCAATAGTAGAGCACGTAATCCCTCTAGCACCGGTTGCTAAGCCGCAGCGTAAACCGAGAAAAATCAATCCAGAGTGGTCTCTACGGTCAAAGAAGAAATTGAGAAGCTACCGCGGGTAGGATTCATCGTAGTCATCGAATATCCGACATGGTTATCCAATATTATGACCGTAACCAAGGCCAATGGGAAGGTGCGCCGTCGTGTAGATTTTCGGGATCCGAACAAGGCCAGCCCCAAAGACGATTACCCCTTGCCAAACATAGACATCCTGGTGGACTCCACTGCCAACTACGAAGTCAAATCCTTCGTTGACGGCTTTGCAGGCTAAAACCAGATCAAGATGGCCGTAGAAGACCAAGAAAAGATAGCCTTCACCACACCGTGGGGAACTTATCGCTATACAAGAATGCCATTTGGGCTTAAGAACGCCGGCTACTTATCAAAGGGCGCGACCGCTCTTTTTCATGACATGATCCACAAGGAGATTGAGGTCTACGTCGATGACATGATAATCCACTCCAAAGGCGAGGATGGGCAACACTTTGTTGACTCGAGAAAGTTCTTTGAAAGGCCGAGACAACATTCCATGAGACTAAACCCCGCTAAATGCACCTTCCTGGGAGTGACAAGTGGGAAAAGTGCTTGGGTATATGGTCACGGAGCGAGGTATCGAAGTCGACCCCGAAAGATCAAAGCCATTATGGACATGAGGCCACCTCGAACCTGCATTTAAGTCAAAAGCTTTATGGGCAAACCGCAAGACATCACCCGCTTTGTCAACCGCTTGACCACTATGTGCGAGCCCATCTTCAAGCTTCGCATGAAGAAGAATGTAGACTCAGAATGGACCGAAGAATGCCAGATGCCTTTGACCGCATCAAGGCGTACTTAGTACATCCTCCGGTACTATGCCCCCACATAGACAGAAACCTCTTCGCTCTATCTCACTGTCACCGATACGGCAGCTGGGGCTATGCTTGCTCGGGAGAAGAAAGACTCTCGGGTAGAAAATGCCATTTACTTTGTCACGGAAGTCAGCAGGGGAGTGAGCTCAATTACTCAAAGCATGTGAAAAGACTTGTGCGGTGACTAGTGCTGGGTAGTCGGTAAGCTGAAGCATTATATGCAAGCCCACCCTGTGAACTTGGTCTCTAAAATGGACCCCATCAAGTACATCTTCGACAAGCCTTCCCTCTCGATGCGTTTAGCAAAATGGTCCTTCTTTTTAGCTGAATACGACATCAACTACGTGACCAGAAAGGCCATCAAGGGTCAAGCATTGTCAGACCATCTGGCAAATTTTCCCAGTAATGAGGACCGTGGGCCTGAACCCCAATTCCCAGATGAAGGGATCTTTGCAGTCGAGCCTGAGAACCGATGGCAGCTTTTCTTTGATGGAGCCGCTAACAAAAGAGGAAATGGCATAGGGATGCTACTGGTCGATCCGAAAGATGAGCACACGCCCATAGCCCTTAAGTTGAACTTCCCTGCCACGAACAATGTTGCCGAGTACGAAGCCTGCATTGCTGGTTTAGAAGCTGCCTTAGAAAGGAATGTCAAGGAGCTCGAAGTATATGGAGACTCAGCCCTGATCATCAACCAGGTCTCCAATAAATGGAAGACTGTGGACCCTAATCTTCAGAGATATCATGCCCATATGGAGGAGTTGACTGGACAGTTCAGAGAAGTGACTTTCCACTACTTGCCAAGGGAAAAGAACAGATTCGCAGATGCCCTAGCTACTCTAGCCTCACTGGTAGAGATTCTCGAGGGAAAAGCCATAAAACCCTTCAGAGTAGGTAGAAGAGAAGCCCCGGCTTTCTGTTGTGAAGTAGACTTGGGACCTGAGCCTATCAAGGAACCCTGGTACAATCAAATTTACCAGTTCCTCAAAGATGGAGAGTCAGCTTTCAGAGACGAAGAAGGTAGACCAAAAGAAGGTGTCAAAGCCAAGAGCTTGCAAGCCCTGAAAAGGTTGGCCTCCCATTATGTCATTTTAGGAGGCAACCTGTACAAGAAGCGGTACCAAGGACCACTCCTCTTGTGCGTCACTCAAGAAAGGGATAGAGAGTTGATGACCGAAGTCCACAATGGTCCCTGTGGTCCTCATATGAATGCTAGAGCCCTGATGCAAGTGATCCTCAGAATGGGTTACTACTAGATTTCCATGGAGACAGACTGTGTCCAGCATGTCCGAGCATGCGACAAATGCCAACGGTTTGCCAACCTCAACCATCTCCCGCCTCATGACCTGTACTGCATGACGACTCCTTGGCCGTTTGCAACTTGGGGTATTGACGTGATAGGGAAGATAGCCTCGGCGGGAAGCAATGGGCATGAATTTGTGCTAGTAGCCGTCGACTACTTCACCAAGTGGGTAGAGGCCAAGCCCTACAAGGTCCTCACTTCCAAGAAGGTGGCCCAGTTTATCAAGGAAAACATAATGTGTAGATATGGGGTGCCCAATGAGATCATTTCTGATAATGGTTCGCACTTTGAAGGAGACTGCGATAGGTTACTGTCAGAATTCAGAATCACTCGCCACAAGTCGTCCCCGTACAGACCTCAGACTAACGGAGCCGTGGAAGCTGCTAATAAGACGCTCGAACGGATCATCCGGAAAATGGCCACCCGTGGTCGTGATTGGCCCGAAAAGCTGCACCTGGCCCTCTGGGGCTGCGTAACATCTGTCGTAATGCCCACAGGAGAAACTCCTTTTGCCCTAACCTACGGGATGGAAGCGGTGTTACCAGTGGAGTTGGAAATCCCGTCATTAAGGGTCCTCCCGGAAAACAAAGTGTCAACGAAGTAGAATGGCTACGTAGCCGGCATAATGAGTTGGCCCTGCTCGATGAAAGAAGGCTAAAAGCCATGGAGCACACCCGAGCCTACCAGAGGCGAATGGCCCGAGCATTTGACAAAAAGTCAAAGCCGTGACATCAAAGAGGGTGACTTAGTGTTGAAAGTAAAGCCCCTACCGCAGACAACCCCGGGAAAATGGGAACCCATTTGGATCGGCCCGTATGTGGTGCGTAAGATACTATCGGGAGGAGCCATGAAGCTTGCACTGACGGCAATCCCTTTGTCCACCCAAATAACGGTGATAAGCTCCGAAGGTACAATGTCTAAAAATATATATATATATATATAATAATAAAAATAAATAAATAAAAAAAAGGAAGGAAAATAAAAAAGAAGAAGAAAAAAATCTTAGTGCAAAAAGAGTAATACCCAGCTAGACTGAAAACCCAAAAAGGGCGGTCTAGGCAAAAAACAGGGTTGCACATAAAAAAAAGAGAAAAAAAATTTTAATGCAAAAAGAGTAATGCCCAGCTAGGCTGAAAACCCAAAAAGGGCGGTCTAGGCAAAAAACAGGGCTGCACATATAAAAAAAATTTCAATAGTTCACCAGAATGAACTACGAAGACCTGAGCCCCTTAGTCTTTTTTGTAAAAGGGGAACGTAGGCAACCATTTATGGTTCGATCTAAACAATAAAAAGGACGATTAATTCTCCATGAAATACGTCCTAAACAATAATAAAGGGCATTCAAGTTTTCATAAAACGGGTCCTATTCAATAAGACATCTGAAATTTCCATGAAATTGTGTCTTGAGTAATTTCTAAGATAATATCTCTTGTTCATTACAAGTTAAAAACTTCTTGATGAGTTCAAGCACGGTCTACTCTTGACTCTGCTAACCTGCTATAAAGATCTAAAATATAATAAAATGCCTAATAAACTACTGTGTTTGCAAAATGGCAATAAGGGAATCCTAAGAAAAGATCCGTAAATTTGTCATTCACTGAGTCTTCTTTGGTCTTCTTCCCTTTACCTCGACCCCATCGAGTTTTCTTTCTCTTCTTTTCCATGATGTCGGTCTCCCTCATCCCGATCTCCGGTATCCTCACTGGAGCCTCCATCAAACCGGTGTCAATAAGTGCCCTCTCAATACGAGCACGAGTCCGCACTTCCTACCTCTGAGCCTCAGTCAAGGGAGCGACTTCAGAAAGCCTCTTATATCGAGTCTCCATATCTCTGATAAGGTCACCCGACTGGTTATGGCGACTCGCCTTAGCTTCAGTCTCCCTCAGAGTCCTACTCGAGTCACCGTCAGCCCCCAATAAAGCCTGACGCCTCTCTCCCAATATGACCTGAGTCGCCCCCATCTCCCTCTCGTACCAATCCAAGTAGACTATAGTCAAGATGGTACTCTTCCTGCTCCTGAGGATAGCCCTGGGTGGGAAAACAGCATATGTCCAAGCCCTCGAGAAGAATGAGACGCTGGCTGGATCTCTCATATCTAATGGCACCACCTCCATGGTACGGATGTCCTCCCAATTGCCCAACTGCTCCTGTAAGGCCCCGAACTGCCTGGATACCAAGCAGGGTATGTAGAAGGATGACCAGCAGAACCCTGGAACCCTCACTATATAGGACTCCTGAAATATCTTCCTGGTCTGCAACCTCCAAATGAGGTACCCACCAAATAATATCCGAAGTGGATAACCTAGCCATCATCGCCTCCCAAACACCCTAGTCCCCATTGCCGAGGTAAACCCCTCCGGAAATCACCCAAGGGCACCGAGTCGGTAAAGCCCCTGGCAAAGCCCCGAGCCTCTCCTGCAGCCACAAAGTCAACATGGTCGGACTCCCAAACCTCATGAAACGGTCTCCTCTAGCCATCCTATCGATACCATGCAGGGTCTCACCCTAAACCAATGGGACAATGTCCTTCCCAGCCCGCAATCCCTAACCATGTCCAAGAGACCACCATGACGCATCCCCACGGACTCGGTGGTGAACAGAGAAGAGAATATGCAGAGGATAAATGCATCCATAGCCACCGTGGTCGTAGCCATATCCGAGACCCGAACCCGCCCGGATATCGTAAAGGTCAATCCTATCCTGAGCTATCATCATCCCCTCACCTCTCCCCAGATATCTCAGTAAAAGATGCAAGCTTTGCCGCCACCGGCACATCTTCGATCGTAGGAATCGATATAGCCTCAATTTCTGGACCCCCAATCAAGGCTCGGAAGTCTTCATAGGTTGGGACAATCTCATTGTAAGAAAAGCAAGAACGTGTCTCCTGACGTCCCAAAACCTTGCCGTCGCTTTCAAAAGGTCCCAATCGGGCGGGAGATCCCTCAAATGCCATAAAGATTTGATCTTGAAAGAAGAATCAAACAGCCCCTTGTGAGATTGAAAGTTATATCTCACCCAAGATTGAAGATCGGACGAAGCGGTCTCTTTTCCCCATTTGCAATCTAACGGGCTTCTCCATTGCAAAATGATCAAAGTTGATGTCTTTAGGTCAAATATGTGCTCTGGGAACAGTTGGGACAAGTCTGGAGTGAAAATGAAATGAAATGGCCAAGCCTTGATTTTATTCAAAAAATAACCGTCTGCATGTAACCGTGAGCCGCACGACTTCATTTGCTCCAGAGACCGCACCGCACGGCTTCATTTGCCTCGATGTGAGAAAATCTGCAGCAACCAAGTTGCTTCCCAAAGGAGTTTTCACCCCACTTTTCCAACAAAAACCTGTACAAAAACATATCCAAACACTAACCATGCAAGCTTATGTGTCATCACAAATCATTTTGGCCCAGTTTCAGCCCCAATTCCAAGCAAAAAACTGCCCCGAGGCTCAAGTAATATGTAAATTCATAAAGCATAAATTTAAAAAGCAAATAAAACATTAATACACTGTTTTCGCCCCATCGACGCCCAAATAAAGCAAAAAATAAACAAAGTGTGCATAAAATTGTTCATTGTTTGTTTTTCCTCCTAAATCGATTCTAGAGACCTCCTAGGCCTCCGATTCCTCCTCATCACTGCTCAACTCATAGAAGCTCACCTCTCTCATCAAGTCCTCACTGTCGCTCACATCAGAAAGATGAACATTCACATGTTCATACTCAGCTAGCTGCTCCAGGATGCCGGCATTGGGTCCCCGTCCCCGAGGCATGGCGCTAGAGGAGTACTCTGAAGCCGATGAGATGGATGTCGTGCCCCCTACGTGCCTCCTTTTGCGCACAGGCTCCTGCACGTTCGCTGCAGCCTTTGAAGCGCAAGCCAGCTTCTTCAAGAGGGACCGGCACACATCTTTCCAGCCCCTATTCTGCCTGACCAAGCCGTCGTAAGTGCGAGCTGGAACCTGAGAAAAAGAGAAGAAAATCTCAGAAAATCTTGAAATTGCAAAAAGGCAAAGAAGTCTAAAAAAAGGGGAAAAGACCCTAAGGTGTACTCACAGTGCTGTCCGGCGGCAGAGTATACTGGGGCTCCCTCGTGTCGGGGACAGGTATCCTGAACCTCCTCGGTACCCCATTGACCACATAAGAGAGATGGGCAGGAGGCATCGGCGGGTCAGTAGGCTCGGCCTCCCCATATCCCTGAGTGACAGCCAGCTTCACTAGCTTCTGCAGTCGCTGCTCCACAAAGATAGCATAAGGGGTAGCCATGTCAAAATACTCCTCAGCTGCTACGCCTGCCTGATATCTCTCTATATCATCCGCCGACCAATCCCTGGGCCGGCAAAGATCCGTGGCCGAGGATCATGGGGGGTAATGGCATCCAATGGAGGGATATGGCCATGCTGTCTAGAGAAGCGGTCCCCCAGATAAATGACATCACATGTCAGCCCGGTCAACCATCGCCTCTGCCTCGTCGCCTCCACGGCCTCTCCTAGCAAAATCTCTGGATACCTCCCCCAAGGGTAGAAGTCCACTCCATCGTGCCCATCCCTATTGATGACTGGCCTCACCATCTTGTAGTCAAAGGTGATCCGGGTCTTCCCGGTGAACTTGTCTCTCGCATCTCCCCTCCAGCGGATCATAGCGGGAAAGATGGTAGCATCGCTCTGTTGGTTCCACGGAAAGAACCCGATCACCTCGCAAAACCAGACCTGCATGTTCAAAACATCAAAAGGGTCATTTTCTCTCATAAAAGTCTCAAAGACAGAAAGTAAAAGAGAGAAAAGAAAGTGAGACTACCTCATGAGCAAAAGAGAAGCAGTCCATCGAGGCAGCCTTATTCCGGCTGTACAGATCCAGGGAAAAGTAAAGCTCTGCCAATCCAGCCTCGCCCCAAGAAACCGTCCCAATCCCATCAACATCCTCCAAGGAGTCAAGAAAGCAAGTCATAGCCAGCGTCCCAGAATTGGCAAAAATGGTGACTGACAGCATCAACCACACAAAGGCCCTCGCAAGCTGGTAGGAAGTCACCTCATTAGCAGAAATTCCTGCATGCAGTTCTGGACTGCCACCTCCACATTCCTGGTCTCCATCCCGAGCCCCTTAGGAATAAGCTCAAACCCAACCAAATCTCTAAACTCCTCCGCCGTAATATGGTTCCTCCAGGTCACAGGCCTCCCGGTGAACTGTAAGCCAGTGATAGCAAAGCAAAATCGCAGTGTCACCGCGCCTCCCCAGCCTAAGGTGAAAGCTGTAGGTGGTGTCCCACCAGAACTCCGAGAGGGCCTGGATCAAGCCCTTGCTCTTCGAGGTAATGTGAATACCTCTGCCGATAGCCTCAATAAATAAATCCAGACCGGTAGCCCTCACTAGCTGCTTGGGGTTCACCCCATCCTTCTCAAAATTGGGCATCCCCTGCCACAGCCTCATTGCAATCTCGGAAGGCCCCCTAGACTTGTTCTCCTGTAGACAAGCACAGCAAAAGAAATATGTCAGTCCTTCATCTCATTTCAAAAGCATGCATATATTCAAAAGTGCACATGTTTTCAAAAGAAAAGCATTCATAAAATTTTTCTAGCATCCTTTGCACAAAAAACGTGTCTTTCATCACTTGAAACACATCATGTCAAGCACATTGCTATCCTAAGCACAAAATCACAATTTTCAAAATTATTTGCACATAAGCATTAATTTTTCTCAAAAAATGGCATGCATGAATCCTTTTCATCATCCAAAATCCCGTTTTAGCATCCATGATCAAAAATTGACCTAGTTCTAGCACATGCAAGGACTCCGTCACATCTTAGACAATTATTTTCTCAATTTATTTTCGAAAAATGGGTCATTCTCATTATTTCTTAAAAAAATTGCACATGCATGATTGTTAATCTTCTTAGCCTCATAGGTTAATCATTAATATTCCAAAATCATCATCAAAAATCCTAGGAAAATTCGAGAAATTCCTAAAACTCGAGTCAAGCCCTAGAATCAATCAAAATTCAATCAAAATCGACGGAATTGAGCAAATTAAGAATGCTTACCCCAACCGATTGAGGATTCGTCGATTTGTGCTCCCTCCTGCCCGGATAGAACTCCGATGGAGGCGTAAGGAAGTCATACTTCCTCTCCGTGCGGACGAGCTCTTTCCTCATCCTCCGAGCGGCCTCGGAGATGTTCCTCCTTGCTTGCCTTGGCATAGGATTCCCCTCCGGATCCATCTTAATCAATAGAAGCAAGGGAATTGAAGGATTTTAAAGAAATTCTCTCCCTCCTCTCTCTCTTCCTCGGCAATAGATGGGCGGCAACAATGCCCAATGCCCGTTCAAATCGGTTTTAAATAATCTGGAAAAATCAGACTTCTAGCCGTGCGGCTTCTTTTGCCCCCGTCTCATGCCGGGCGACTTCTTTCGCCCTGAGCAGAAATTACAGTTTTGCCCCTGGACTTCCCACTTGGGCATATAATTCCTGTTATCCTTTAACTAGGATAACGTCGTCTTCCAAAAGATATCCGTTATCTCCTAATCAAATAGACTTTCCTCCCCAGTCGCCTCCGTTACTTCCGTTATAACGGAATGACGCTAGTTGACAACCTCCGAATTGTCAGAACTCCAAACTTAAGCTACCTCTATCACGAATAGAGAAGTACGCTCAAGTTCTCCAAACTTTAGCTACCTCTATCACAGATTGAGAAATACGCTCAAGTTCTCTAAACTTTAGCTACCTCTATCACAGATTGAGAAGTACGCTCAAGTTCTCTAAACTTAAGCTACCTCTATCACAGATTGAGAAGTACGCTCAAGTTCTCTAAACTTTAGCTACCTCTATCACAGATTGAGAAGTACGCTCAAGTTTTCCAAACTTCGGCTACCTCTATCTCCTCGATAGTGACGTTAGCTTTAGTCACCTCAGGCGACAACCTCCATTAATTGTCAAAACCTCAAGGATCCTAGACATCGTTCCTAACTATCTAGTGATGCTTGAACTACGATCAAGGCTTGATTCCTCCGGGATACGTAGGTAGCCTTTCATAAAAGGTCCAGCCATCCGACCACAGTGGTCACCCTCTTCCATCACCGCTCCTCAGTGGTGAGGCAGCCTTTCATAAAGGTCCAGCCATCCGACCACATTGGCCACCCCTTTGCCATTCATCACTCCTCAGTGGTGAAGTAGCCCCTCATAGAGGTCCAGATATCCGACCACATCGGTCACTTCTAGCATATCCCCAGTAGGATCAATCGTCTGACCTCCTAAGTCACTTTCTCTTCTATTTTCCCAGCAAGAGACCAGTTTCTCTCCGCCATTCCCCAGCGGATCTTTTCTGAACTACGGCCTGGCTTGATTCCTCCGGGATACGTAGGTAGCCTTCCAAAGGTTCAGCCACTCGACCACCTTGGTCACCTAATCCGTCTCGGCATTCGCCAGATCGGATCCTTTTCTATCGACAACCCCACTCGCCCTGCAAGTGACGTTGCCGAGGGGCTTCTGTAAGTATCCAAATCTAGCTCATGCCTTTCGGTTAATTTTCTCGGCAATTTTCCGGACTTTCCTGAAGTCCGGGAGCAATTTCGGAACTGTTCCGAACCATTCGAGGAATGAAGGGACTGATTTAAATTAAAAGGGCACGTTTTCCTTAATATGGAAAACCTTCTAGAAGTGCCACCTTGCATGATTCTAGAAACATGCTGAGTCATACAGGATAATGCCGCACGGCTGCATTAGGAGAAGACTCCTAGCCGCACGGCCTCATTAGCCTTATCCAGACTGCCTATAAATAGAGCCCTCCTCTACCCATTTTGAAAAAAAAAAGACAAGAACAACATACCACATTCAGCACCAAAAGCTCTGTTCAAGCCCTGCTGCGAAAATCCAAGAAGTTGAAGAGTGCCAAGAAGCCACCTCCCTCCTCCTTGAAGCCTTCCAAGTTGGTCCATCCACTAGGCAAGATCCAAAGAAGAAGGGGTCACCACCATTGGTAACCTCTCACCCCCTTACCTTGCATTATGCTTGTTTATGTGATATAATTACTCCTTGCATTCATATATTGCTATTATCTTGCTTGGGACTTGGTATTTGTTGTTAAAGATCCTATCTTTATTCATATAAATCATACCCCCTCCCCCTTTGCATCCTTTGCATGAAATAAGCATCTTTTGCCCATAAAAATGTAATCTTTGCATCTAAAAGTCCCTCTTTTACATAAAAATGATATCTTTATGCATCATTTGCATATAAAATGTAATCTTTATATTCAAATTGCATCATTTGCACCCTAAAACTCATTTTCACACATTAAAATGCATCCTTTGCATTAAAAATTATTCCTTTGCATAAAAGATCATTTCTTCACATAAAAGATGCATCCTTTGCACATGAAACACTATTTTTCCACATAAAAAATGCATTTTTTGTATAAAAATCCTTTCTTTACATGAAAAAAGCATCCTTTGCAAATCAAAGAGCATCCTTTGCATAAAAATCCTTTTTTTACATCAAAAAGCATCCTTTGCAAATCAAATAGCATCCTTTGCACCCAAAAATGTCATCTTTTCACTAAAAATGTCATTTTAACATGCATCCCCCATGTCTCCATTAGCAACCTTCGGAATGGACCGGTGTAAAGATCCTATCTTTACATCGTTTCTTCCATTAAAGGTGTCGCAATCTCTTTAGAAAGGGATAAACCTTGAACCTATATCTCCGATTATCACTTGAGACGAGCATGATAGCTCCAATATAAGCTCAATCGTCTCAAGGCGTAGGATTGATGGGCTAAGGACACTCCTTTTCTAAAGAACCTCATTTCGAACTATAAAAGAGAGTCCTTCTCTCGATCACGCAAGACCCAAGGTCAAATAGTGATGATCACAAGTCCAAGATGAGGACGGGATCAAAGTCCCGAACACATAAAAATCCAAGGAATCCCGAGCGACAACCAACTAAATGGTTTGTACGTCTGGAAGACAACTTGGGACATTCCCCCCTCTCTTTTCAACACATGCACACAAGAAAGCACGCAAGCAAGCACGAAAAATGGAATCTAGGGAGACTTGCTACGGCAAGGCACCTTGGGTGAACGACGATCCGTTCTTCCCAAGGGGTAACTTAACCCCCGAACCCTTAAAATCCTTTTTTTCAAAGTTTTGAGGAAATCAAAATGGCGTGGCGACTCCGTTTTTCAAATTAAACCGGATGTTTTCAAACTCGCGTGAATCCAATCTGAAAAAAACAAAAAATTAGAATTTGGGCACACATTCACACAGGTATGGATATAATGTTCGATGTTTATGCTCAATTTGGTGGGCTGAGTAATTTGCAGTTGTATGGGGTCATCAAATTGATCGAAAATCGAAGATAAGAAGAGTTGAAACACGTAATGCGGAGACCTTTTATGCGAATCCATCAAGTTGCTATCGTGATTCAAGGGTTGGTTAAAGTACACAAACACTTGTATCAACCCAAAAATTAAATTATGATGAGGGCATGCTGATGATGAGATTTCGAAAGATGATAAAGATCATGAAGAAGAAGAAGACAAATATAGATGAATTACTAGATGTTGTTGATGATGGATATCAAAAGTGTAGTAGTGATTCTGATATAGGTTTGGGTGAGGGTGATGATTGCCCAATTGATGATGAGGTGGAAACACATTTGGTTAATTATGAAGCGCCAGAAAATCAAAGGTATAAGAGAGGAGATTATCTTATTTACAGAGATATTGGTGATATTGGTCGACAACAAGAAGGTTTGATTGATTCCCATAATCAATCAAATTTTCTAGTTTGGGATCCAAACAAAGATGAAATTGCTAAATGGATACATTTTTCTAACCATAATGAGGCACAATTCAAAATAAAGAGGTACCACATTAATTCCAATCAGCCGTTCAAGGTAAAAAAGAACACAACGCATTTCTGGACAATAAAATATCTACACAAAAAGTATCCATACAATTTTTATGTTTGTGTCAGTCCGAAAAAGCTTGGTTATTTGGAAGTGACTAAGTAAAATGGTCCTCATGACAGCGTTATCTAAAGGCCCAGATCAAGAAAAGTATCTATCTGTTAATCAAAATAAAATAAGTATTATTTTTAGTAAATATAAATAATTATTTGCACTCTCATTTAAACAACAACAATGTTTCACACCATAAGTTCAATAAACAAAGTAAAAAATTAAAACCATTATCGAATCAAACAATAACCAACATTTTGTTCAATTTTTATGCATCAATGAAATCAATGGAGAAACAAAACACCAAAAATCCCCAAATTTTGATAAAAAATAACCCTAACATGTCATATTAGGTAGCCAGTTTATGAGAATAAAAAAATAAGCTCGTCAGATGAATTAGATATTTTCAAAAAATTGGACATTTTGACAAATAGTTTGGTAGGATTGATATTTTGGAAAATATTAATTTAAAAAAGAATTATTTGAAAAAAAAATCGTAATCACTCTATGAGCCTAAATGAATGTCTAAATTAAAGGAAAATTATTTCAAAATGAA
Source organism: Adenophora triphylla var. japonica (assembly GCA_022495995.1). Taxonomy (NCBI): domain Eukaryota; kingdom Viridiplantae; phylum Streptophyta; class Magnoliopsida; order Asterales; family Campanulaceae; genus Adenophora; species Adenophora triphylla. The sequence goes on from JAFEMH010002472.1 coordinate 116,083, forward strand.
TGTATTATTTGCTAAAAAATTTGTCCCCAAACTCTTTTATTAATAAAAAGCTATTTATTAATTAATATCAAACTGAATGTTTAAAAAGTGGATGACAATAATATTTATAAATCTTTGTCATTTTAAAATATATTTAAAACATACATTTTCAAATTGACCATTAAAATAAAATTTGAAAATTCAAATATGGGAAAAAGTACTACTTTTGACCTTAAATTTTAAAATGAGAGTATTTATCATACTTAAAATTGTTACTCATCTTTTTATAATCACAATTCTATTTCACTATTAATATTATATTATTTTAATTTTTGTGCTTTCCATTTCGATAACATTTGTTATTGGACTAAAATGATAACATTTACCAAGTTGGATATTATTTCCGATTGATATGATGGTTAAAAAAAAGGTTATGTTTCAACAAAATAAGAATATCAATAAAATAATCAAATTAAAAAAAAAAATTCAACAACAAATTTCAGTTTGAAACTAACTTTCATTGAATTTAAAGATACTAACTTTCTATGACTCCACAAAGTGCATATCTACAACCTAAAAAATCAGTCTAAAAATTGCCTAAAGACTATCTACTTAATTTTATTTTATTTTAAATCAACAAATTAAAAAGCACGAAATTAAAATTTGCAAGTCCAGTATAAAATGGAAAAATTCCCCTAGGGTCCCTTTGCCCAAATTTTTTTCCCCTTAAAGAATTTTTTTTTGTAAATCTCAAATAAGTAAGGAGTTATCCACAGATTCAAATTCCCCATACACCCCTCCGCCTAATTGGGAGCGATCGCCCCACAACATGGTGCGATCGCACGGTGGCTTCTGGTCTTTGGGTGCGATCGCCCCACAACATGGTGCGATCGCTTCCTCCTCCAATTTCAGCTTAATATCCTCTCTTTTCTACACAATTTTCATTGACCCAGCTTCAATAAGAGGCAAAATGGTCTTTAAGTTAATTATAAGAGGTGATTTAGTCTTATAATTAACTTATAAGAGTTGTAAATGTGTAAATTATGAGAGAGATGGTCTTATAAGTTAATTATAAGAGGTGATTTAGTCTTATAATTAACTTATAAGAGTTGTAAATGTGTAAATTATGAGAGCAATTCGTTGTTATTATTGAAATTTTTGATTTTTTTAGTTGAAAAATTTGTTTATAAGTCAATTATAAGAGACAAATTAGTCTTATAATTAACTTATAAGAGTTGTAAATATGTAAATTATGAGAGCAATTTCTTGCTATTATTTAAATTTTTGATTTTTTGTGTAAATTATGAGAGCAATTCATTGTTATTATTGAAATTTTTTATTTTTTTGGTTGAAAATTTTGTCTTATAAGTCGATTATAAGAGGCAAATTAGTCTTATAATTAACTTATAAGACCACCCGTCACACCGCGCGATCGCTTCCATTAGGCGGAGGGGTGTCTGGGGAATTAAATAAATGTTGTTTTCTAAATTGGGTTTAAATCTTGCCCAAGGGACCCTAGAGGAAATCAGCCATATAAAATTTGAGTCATATTATGAGACGAGACGAGATCATCTATACCACTTTTGTCTGTTACATTACATTGTATACCCTATTTAATCCAACAGTTTTGAGTTATTAGAACTGATATCGTTGTTACGTTATTATCTATCTATTATAATATAATGGTTGAAGTGATTTTAGCACTTTATTTTTCCGCTCAAAATAAGGGCAGTTAAGTAATTTCACGTCAACAAGTCATATTTAGCTTACCTGATAAGCTAAGTCGGAGCCCTTTTGTATTCCAAAAGCTCGTCATCTTCTCGAACTCTCTCTCCTCCCTCTTCTCGCACTGCAAAAAATCCCCTCTTCCCCAAAACATCCCCTACCTTCACTGCAATCTTCATATGTTGCCTCCAAAAATCCAAACTCCTTCGTCGCCGGCTGCTATGGTTGTTGCCGCCCCTCTCTCTATCTTCTTCCATGGTCGCCTCTACTCTCTCTTTCTTCTCTCTTCTCTCCTCTTCCATGGCTACAACGATATAACTAAGTCGATTCCTCGTCGTTTTCCCCATCTTCTGTGTCGCCCCACCATTGGCGTCTCAGATCCGGTATGTTTCCATCGTTATTTAGGTTTAATTTAGGGGTTTGAATTATTTTATGATTTATTAACTCAATTTCTGTTTTAATTTTCTAGGGTTCTTCAATTTAATTCATGTTTGAAGTTCTCACTACAAGAAACTATGTTATTTACGGCGCCCATATACGGCGGTGGACACGCGTCCGCCGTTAATATTATATGTATACGGCGGTTTGAACATCCGCCGTATATAATAAATATATACGGCGGCTAAGTCCGCCGTAAATAGGTAATGTACGTACATTTGGCATGTACGTATACGAGGTCGAAGTTTTATACGGCGGTATGTATATAGCCGCCGTATATAGGTACTTATTCTCGGCGGTTTGTACGCGTCCGCCGTATATAGGTACTTATTCTCGGCGGTTTATACGCGTCCGCCGTAAATGTTGTTAAATACCGGGAAACCAAATTTCCCTATTCAGTTTCGCGGTAATCTGAAGTAGAAGCTGAAGCTTTCTCTCCTCCATAGCTACCTAGGGCACGATTTTCCGACCGCCGGCGACCAAATCAACAGGTAGGTATACGTATTTACTTTTAATTTTTGATTTTTGTTGTTCTTGGTGTGGTTGAGCGTTGATTTCTTCGATCTCGTATCTCGGCCTCTCTTGCTCTCCTCTAGTAGAAGCTGAAGCTTTCTCTCCTCCATAGCTACCTAGGGCACGATTTTCCGACCGCCGGCGACCAAATCAACAGGTAGGTATACGTATTTACTTTTAATTTTTGATTTTTGTTGTTCTTGTTGCGTTTTTTTCAATTTCTATGCTCTTCATGTGTTATAGGCAGTTGTTGCGGAAGTGTGCTATTTTATGAAATATAAATTTAAATTATTATGCATGTGATTTGTGCTTGTCAAATAGATGGTGGCTTTGGACATTAAGCTTTAATAATACTTAAGAGGGATTTATCAATTTTGTATTAGAGGCTAGTATTAGATATTGGATTCTTATTGGATGAACCATTGTATTGCTGCATTCATCTTGCTACCTTTATTAGTCATGTTTTGATTGGAGTTGATCACATTTACTTGGTCGAAACTGCTTGAACTTTGAAATGGTGTTGAACACTGTCTATATAGTCTATAAAAAACAAAAAAAAGAAAACCAAACATTGGACCCCAATTTGTCATTTCCCTTATACTTTTAGTGTAATTTCATGAAAGTAAATTCAAGTAAACAATGAGTAGAAAATTAATAGAGTAAAAAGGAGACCAAGCTAATGAGTAGAAAATTAATGGTCAAAAAGTCTCAAAAAGTTGAATGCTGATTCTACATTGTTTTGGTTTATAGTATTTTGTAATGTAAATGTAAATAATATTGATACCAATGATTCCTTCTTGCCTTAGTACATGATCATGAATCTTGATACCAATGATTCCTTCTTGCTTTACTAAGATACTAAGTTGCCTCCAACAAATAGACAATACCTAGTCGTGGACTTCTTGTTTGAAGGCAAACCTTGTAAATTCCCTTAACTCTAGTGTGCCCGTAATCTCAATCTATTAGTCCATATGTTGGTGTTGCGCACTTCAAAAATAATGTTGCGCACTTCAACCTAGTTCCTAAAAATAGTTTCAAATCTTTTGTTGCATGTGCATATTCTTTTGCACATCAACCTAGTTCCTTAAATTAGCTTCTCAATTAGGGGGTGACTTGTGAGAGAGAACGAATGAATGTTGTCATAGGGTTATACTATATCATGGGCCCAAGTTCGACTAATAGGCTAGGCTCCAACAATGTATATTATCTATATCGAGCCAAAAGTTGTACATATTTAGACTATGTTTGTTTATGAGTTTATTTTTATTCTAAACTTTGTGTCTCTCGGTCTTATATATAGGTTGTATTTTAACGTTAAAAATATCAAGTCAAGTCATATATGGACAAAAGTTGGATTGATTTGGATAATCGAATTTCAAATGAGTATTTGTCTGGGGTTGACAACTTTCTCGATTTTGCATTCTCAAAAAAGTCTGTTGGTGTTAAAGAAATATATTGTCCTTGTAAAAAATGCGCAAATCGTTACCAAGAAGACCGTGCAACCGTGAGATCACATTGTATTGCAGTGGGATTTCAAAAAGATTACAAGAATTGGATTAGGCACGGGAAGAGTACATTTCGGCGCGTAAGAATGATAATAATGATAGGACAACTGAAGATGGCATTGAAATTGAATTGGGCGTGCAAGATTGTATGAGGCGAATGGTACATGAAGGGATGGGTATGCTGGATAGTAACCAGCCAGGAATTGAAGAAATCGTACAATCAGATGCATCCACCGCAAAGTTTCTTAGACTTTTGAGAGATGCCGATCAAGCCTTGTGGGAAGGGTGTGATAAGTTTACGGTACTCTCATTTATTGTAGAACTTATGCACTTTGGAAGGCTAATTATCGAGTGACCGATAAGGGATTTACTTCTTTATTAAAAAATTTCATTAGGGCATTGCCTCGGTCCCGAAAGTGCCAAGTTCCTATCGTGAGGCGTACAAGATGATCGCGGATTTGGGTTTTAGTTATAAAACGTGGGACGCGTGAATTAATCATTGTATGTTGTTTCGAAATGAAACTGAAAAACTTACTAAATGTGAAATTTGTGGTGCCTCTAGATATAAGCAACAAGAAGAAGGGGGTAGCGGTGAAGGTGCGGAAACAAGTGGCAAGAATAAACTTCCCAAGGTGTAGCGATGAAGAAAGTATGGTATTTTCCCTTAAAGCCAAGGTTGCAAAGGTTGTATTGGTCATCTAAGACCGCGACACTCATGAGATGGCATGCCGAGAAAAGAATAGACGATGGTGTCTTTGAGGCATCCTGCAGACTCTCGTGCGTGGAAGAAATTCGATGAACGTTATCCATTATTTTCAAGTGAAATTCGAAATGTTAGATTGGGATTAGCATCGACGGATTTAATCCTTTCGAGAACAATGACTATATCTCACAAGGTACTTGGCCGGTTGTGCTTATGCCATACAATCTTCCACCTTGGTTATGCATGAAACGGCCATATTTCTTCTTGTCGGTGCTTACTCAAGGCCCCAAAAGGGCCGGGCAACAAGATAGATGTGTATCTCCAACCGTTAATTGATGAGTTGAAGGAATTGTGGGAAGATGGTATATCAACTTATGATGCATCAAGGAACGAGTTGTTTACTTTACGAGCTTCACTATTGTGGACAATAAATGACTTTCCTGCATATGGAATGTTGTCTGGATGGAGCACTAAAGGTGAATATGCTTGCCCTTGTTGCAATGTGAGACCTCAAGCACGATGGTTGAATCATGGTGGCAAGTATTGTTATATTGGTCATCGACGCTTCTTGCCTAGGAGTCATGCTTTTCGTAAGGATAAAGGCTCTTTTGATGGTACTCATGAAGTGAGAGATAAGCCCAAGTTATTGTTTGGAACAAAATTGCTTAAACAAGTTGAAAATATGGAAACAGAGTATAAAATAGAAGATGTTATTAAAAAGAGGAAAAGAGAAGAGGGTGAGAAGCAACAAGCCAAGTTGGAGAAAAGAAAGGTTCCTAAGTTGTGTCACAATTGGAAAAAGAGGAGTATCTTCTTTGAGTTGCCTTATTGGGCAAATAATCATGTTCGTCATAATCTTGATGTTATGCACATTGAAAAAAATGTGTGTGATAATGTGCTACATACTCGTTAGGTACTTGCGGGAAATCAAAAGATAATGATAAAGCAAGAAAAGACCTAAAAGTGATGAACATTCGGAAACCATTGCATCTACAAAAGCTTCCATCGGCAAAGATATTATGCCTCAGGCTCGGTTCTACAATGAGTAAGAAGCATAAAGACACATTCTTGAAAGTTCTAAAGGGAGTCAAAGTCCCCGATGGCTACTCGTCAAACATATCTCGTTGTGTACATCTAGAGGAAAGAGCTATTTGGGGTCTTAAGAGCCATGATAGTCATATTTTGCTCCAACAACTACTCCACTTTAGCTGCTCGAAAAGTGTTGCCTACTTACGTTGTAAAAGCCATCATTGAGTTGGCAAATTTCTTTAGGCAATTATCCTCAAAGGTGAATACACTTGCCGATCTCGAAAAGATACAAGATCGGATGGGTTTGTCACACTATGTGCTCTCGAGAAAATATTCCCACCAGCCTTTCTTTGATGTTATGGAGCACTTGCTTTGGTGCATTTAGCCGAGGAGGCCTTGCTAGCGAGCCCAATACAATTTCGTTGGATGTATCCGGTGAGAGGTACATCCATATTAAATTTACTTTGAAAAAGTTAAATTCTTTTTTACATCTGCTTTAGCATGAGTAAATGTTTTTGTAGGTTTCTACTTACATTAAAATTATATGTTCGAAATCGAGCCCATCCCGAGGCCTCCATAGCTAAGGCAATTGTGGCTGAAGAATGCATGACTTTTTGTACGCAATATTTGGATGACATTGAGACAAAGTCCAATCGTCCTAGAAGAAATGATGATGAAGGTGATGAGTTAGGCCGCTTTGTAGGAAAAGAAGAGGTAATTATCCTTGATTACATCACACGAGTACAAGCGCATAGATATGTGCTTTTCAATACTGAAGATGTTGAACAATACCTAGAGTAAGTGATTCCTTACATGAGGCTTACATTCCTTATATCTTTTATATTTCAAATTAATACTTAATTCATATTTTTGATCAAACTCTTATTTCCTACAGGATCTTGTTGCAGCAGCTTACTTTCTACCTCCGTCATCTGCTAGCTTGTCCAGGTACTCCTTTTACTTTGGGATGTCCCCGCCTCGCTTCCCCACCGATTTGGTAGCGGGAGCCCCGTACTATTTTATACTTTTTCTGTATCAAGCAAGGCTTGCCCTATAGTGTTGTTGTTGTTGTTCCTTGTGGTTGTTGTTGTTGTTCCCCCGCCCGCTTCCCCACCGATTTGGTATTTGTTTTTGTTAAATGTGACATATAACAAATGTGTCCACAACCCGCGGAGCCCCCCGTAATGTCATGTTTGTTGTTCCCCCGCCCGCTTCCCCCACCAATTTTTTGTTTTTTGGTTGATTCGTTGGAAATGTTAGTGTAATGTCATGGTTTATGGTATTTGTTAAATGTGACATATAACAAATGTGTCCATAACCCGCGGGAGCCCCTCTCCCCCGTAATGTCATGTTCTTTTTATTTTAATGGGCATTCAGAACATATTCATTCTAAGAAAAATTTGTAAAATATTGGTTCTGCAAGTATTTATTTTATTTTTGAAAGATTGCAAGTGTATATTGAACCATGATATTTTTGGGCCAAAAATCATTTGGGACTAAAAGATTGTAGCTAGTTTTGGAGGGGATGTGTTTCTCTTTGCAACAATACTAATCATGTTGGGTGGACTCCTGATGTTGGTGAGTTACCTCTAGCTGCTGCAGTTGTGCTTGTCCCATTTTGTCACTTTTTTGAAACATTTCTTTTATCTTTAGTTAACATTTTTTTTTTTTTTTTTTTTTTTTTGCCATGGTTTTGCCATCAACATGCTCTACTAGTCACTTGTCAAAACTAAAGCTTAGCGTACGAGTTGGTGTCTTTGATATCACCAAGTCATGGTTTGGCAATTTTTGGATTGATTGAAAGTCTTAGAGCGTAGTATGATGCCCCACTTTAATTGCTTAGGTTTCTGTATGAGTTGGTTTCTTTACATGCCAGCAGAGGTCAAGTTACATAGGGTCTTGGCTTGAGTCTCCATGTTTGCATTTGTCTCTCGGCCTTTTATTTGTATGCAGGTTGACATTCCATTTGGTTTGGGATGCACCCTTATTACCTCCCCAAGTGTGAATGTGGTAAAACATTATATACAAATGTTGAGCCCTCAAAATTAAGATTTCATGAGTTGTGCTTGTCCCATTTTGTCACTTTTTTGAAACTGTGCATTAATTCTTGTACAAATTCTTTTTCTAAGTCCATAGTTAAAAATATTCACAAACTCATCTTCAATTGTTACCACATTTTGTAAGCAAATGCATTATCATAATTTGGCCTTACCCCATTTGATTGGACTTAATGTGATTGGGTTGACTGGACCAACTCATCCGTGTTGACACTTGATAGTTTGTAGATAAAACTGGAAGGAGGGGGGGATGCATCATTACTTATGTCATTTTTGTATTCTAGAAATAAAGTAGACTGAAGCCCTATCAGTATTAGGTAGTAAGAAGGGTCTCAGGGACCATTTGAACATGGGGAGAACTGATGTCGTTTCCGTGGTTTGTACAAGTAAGAAGAATAAGTAACAACTACTTTGACAAGTATTTTTTACTTACAAGTAGAATGAGTAGTTGATTTTATACTTTATACTTTTAATGAAAACGATACTTGGTATATAGGTGGAAACCATTAACCTTCCTCAGACGCTTCCCTAACCCGGGCTTGGGATAAATTGTGGTCTAACAATCCCACGTACCGGTATCATTTTTCTTTAAAAAAATGAAAAAAAAAAAAGAAAAGTTGTTCTTCGCCGTTGTTTTGTTGTTGTTCCGTTGTTGTTGTTGTCTTCTTTGTTTTGTTGTTATTCTTCTTTGTTTTGTTGTTGTCTTGTTTTGTTGTTGTTGTTCTTCTTGTTTTGTTATTGTTGTTCTTCTGTTTTGTTGTTGTTGTTCTGCTTTGTTTTGTTGTTGTTCTTTGTTTTGTCAATGTTCATATTTCTATATCTACCTTGTAGTATTACAATTGTATATTGGAAGCATTGTTATTCTATAAGGCCATTTATAAGACCAATATATGGTCTTATACATGATACATAAGACCTATAATAAATTTATAGGTCTTATACATATATTATAAGATTGTTTTTGGGTCCTTTACTTGGTTTATCCAATTCTTGTGCTATAATTGAATTGTCATATGACGAGATATGCCTCCAAGGAAAAATTTATTACCGTGTCGTGGCTCTAACCCTAAAGGAAGAGGGTTGGCAAAACCAGCCGCCGAATGGGGTAAAGAGAGATTGATCATAATATGGAATAATTATGGTCAACCGGTTGGTGGGGAAATGGCACAATTAGCTACTCGAGATAGGAATTTTTGCTAAAAATGGGGAACATTTCCCATTAACTAATGAGTGGTCTCGGATGAATCACGAGTGCATAAATAACGTATGGAATGACGTTACGGTAAGTTGTAATCCATATTTCTTACATATATCTCTAGTACGTAGTCAAAAGTCTTATGCTTCTCTAACAATTGATTTTTTTTTTTCTTTGTTGAATTGTGTATATAGGAAAATACAAATGCTCCTCAGGAGTATTTCCCGGTTATGGCTCTTTCTCTCGCTAAAGCGTGGCGTATTTGGAAATACAATGTGAGACAAGCATATAATAAGTATTATATAGTTATGAATATTACTCGGTTATGACTTTGTTATGAATATTGACTCGCTTATGAATATTATTACTCGCTTGAAACGACATTATAAGATGTATCAATCGACGAAGACGCATTGGCTCACCCACCCCGTGGGTGCGTTGCGAATCAACGGGCCGCACTTGTTGCGATGTGGGGTACGCCCAAGGCTCGGGTATATTTCAAATTAATCTCAATCTATTATCGTGAATGTCTTATATAAGTAGTCAAATTAATACTAATATTATCTTTTTTTTTTTTTTCCAGAAATATCGAAACAAATAAATTGAATCGAAAAACAATCGTGCCTGAATAGGACCGGAAAACGTCCCATCCCAAAGTCATCAAAGAGGTTTGTCATCGTTCAATTTAGTTCTCAGTTGTCAATTCAATTAATGTTTCTTTTTGTATCGTATATAAATATTTTTTTTTTTGTCAAATGATTCTATTATAAATTGTAGAGAGGCGACAAGGGATTACCAACCGATCGCGTAAGCGTTTTCATACATACGCGCACGGGCAAAACACCCGCAGATCAAGCCACCACTCAAATGATTGTAAGTTAAAGTTTCAACCTTTTCTGTTTCAGTTTTGTTATTCTATAGAATATTTTTTTCATTTCTAACTTCATTTTCATAATATTAATTAAAGTTAAAACATTTATATTGAACATGTTGTTTTTGTTACAGCAAACGCTTAATGATGCAGTTGAGGAGCCGAGAGGACTCTCCGCGGCGCGTGAAGATGTTTTTGTTGGTATGTTTGGCTCGATGACCATGGGAGAGTTCGATGTATGGGAGGCGGTCCGAACAAAACTAAGGTGTTTGGTAAATCCCAACCTTCTCGTGCAAACAGAATGAGGCGGTGACGGGGTCAAAGCAAGATTTTGAAAGACAACTTGAGGAGGAACGCCGAAAAATGAGGATGAACGCCTTAAGTTACAACAACAAATTGATGAATTGAAACGTTGGATGGAACGACGTGGAAATGACGGTAATGAATAGGTGTTCGTGGATTTTAGACATTGTATATTTTGGATACATTCAACAACTAACAACTTTTTTGTATAATGGTTATTATGTATGGATACATTCAACATTAATTGTGTTAATATGTAGATTGTAAATATTGATTGCATTTGTGTATTTTTTGTTATATTGTGTGTGTACAGGTTTAATTTGGTTTTTGTGAACGTATTTTTGGGGAAAATGAATTATACAAAGTCGGGGAAAAAAAAAAAAAAAATAGGATTATTTACGGCGGTGACCAAATCCGCCGTATAAACCTAGGGACGACTCGTGCCCAAAGGGGGGACGAGGGAACCAGTAGGGGGTGTAAATGGGACGACTCGTGCCATGTTGGACGAGTCGTCCCTATTTAGTTATTTACGGCGGATATAGTGACCGCCGTATAAAAGTCCCATGGACGACTCGTTTGGACGAGGAACAGTGGGGTGCGGCCGGGACGACTCGTCACGGAGCGGACGACTCGTCTCTTATTTACGGCGGTTACACATTCCGCCGTATAAAGATCACTCAAATACGCCATTTTATACGTATGTATTCCATTTATATACGGCGGTGGTATATCCGCCGTATATAGTATATACGGCGGTTCCCCCGCCGTATATAGTATATACGGCGATAATTTATACGGGGATCTATTTACGGCGGCTAGTCCGCCGTAAATACTATATACGGCGGGGCGCGTATTATTTACGGCGGATTTTAACCGCCGTAAATAAGCCTGTTTCTTGTAGTGTCTTTAGTTAATTTTAGAGTATCTTTAGAGAAAACCAGACAGACTGAAATGTGAAAACGTGAGTTTTGTGGGAACATTATTATGTTTCCTTATTTCAAAAGACTTCTATTATGGTAAGAAGATTTTGAGACTTTCATGGAGATTTATAAGTATCTTAATTTTATTAAGAGATTGTAATTATGTAAATATCTTTTATTTATGTACATAGTTTTATATTAGGACTAACCTACTAATATTTAATTTCCTTGTGAGTGTGTTATATGTTTTCATATAGAAAAAGGAATCTCACAAAGGAAGAAGTCGATTGCATGAAGATCTTCTCCAAGGTGCTCTATAAATACAAGGCATTCAGCACAAAGAGAAGTTACACAATTTACGAGAGAAAATCACATTCTTCATAGGCATTCGACATTGTTGTTTTTAGGTTGTGAGCTTACATCCGTAACTCACATCTAGGTTTTCATAAAGTTCTCTTGTTTTACTTCTGATTGAATAAGTCCTACTTGGGAAAGGGGAGTTGTTCATATCATAGAAGGTGATTAGAACTTGTTTAGTATTTTCATATTTTAGTTTTTCACTTATTTGTTTTTGTAAGAAACATAAGTTTTTATAGTGAAAAGGTTTTTGGGCGTAAGCCTAGTTTGCCGATCACACAGATCGTAAGAAGCGTATATAACTCTTGAGTTATTGCATTTTATTTACTTTTATTTACTTTATTCCGCTGCATTATCTGTGGATGTGTGGACAGTTGTGAGACACATCTGTACTCACATCCTTTGCCTATTGCGTGATCCAAGTTTCCTAGCTACACGAAACTTTCAAAATGTACTTACATAAGTTTCTGTTTTACAACTGACAGTGGTTCCAAAAGCGTCAGAACAAGGCCATGATTGAAGCCTTGCAGCATTATTAGTGAATTTATTTATTTATTTATTTGTTGTTGATGTTGTTGTTTTTGTAAGTGGTGCGGGATTAAGTAATGCATTCTTGGGCTTTTTATTTTTGACATCTGAGCAATGATGATTGCTTTCTGAATGCAGATGAAAGTGCTCATTTAAATTATAGTCCAGTTAGAGATCGTAGACATATGTTGTTGTCATCTATTGGCATGTTAACAGCTGCAGCATTTGGGAATATTTCAGTTGATAGAAGAGTTGCTGTGGCATTTGAATTTGCTGACAGTAATTTCTCATTTCACCTCAATTCTTCATTTTTCTTCTCATTATCATATGTATATCATCATCACGGGTTTCCTTCTTCGCTGTTTTTGCACGTTTTCTAAATTTTAGGATTTCTTTTCTTTGAATTCTTTTACATTTTTGTTCTTTATAATACTACTATGTTTCAGTTATTTTCTCTCTCTTTCTCTGTTTTTTTTTATTTTTTGTCTAGAGAGAGCTTAAGGGATTATTAAGAAATAAGCAAATTGGAAGTGACTAGCAGTTTGCAAATAATTTCTGCATGTATGTTTTGCTGTCTACTCTTTAACTAGCTTTGCAAAATAGGTGCATCGTGTGCTTGTGGATATAGTTTCAGCTTCAGCGAATGCAACACCAGGGCTTGGACGATATCCCCCCTTTAAAAGAGAGGTATTTGCTCAAGTAACTGCGTCGAACTATATTTTTGAAGTACATATCCATGATTTGTTTTGACTAAATAGAGTTGTTTCATTATTGAAAAGGTTGTGGCGATTGCAACTGCTGCCCTTGATGGGTTTAAGACCGAAGCAAAGAACATGGTAGTTGCACTTGTCGACATGGAGCGTGCCTTTGTCCCACCACAACACTTCATCCGTTTGGTGCAGAGACGGTAAGGTTCTATTTAATCAATAAGTCCGGTAAACTGTTGAATTGGTGGAGATTTAAATTTGTTTTTCGTTGGGATGGATTGTATTTTTAATTTACTTCTATTAATTTTGTAGTCTGTTCCAACCTGACTTGATTGTTGTCTCCTTGTATTATGTCAAATCTGTTGCATATCATTGTATACCTTATAAGTTAGCTGTTCAGACTCTTGTACTACGCTTAATAAAACTGTGGAAGATTTTTTTTGGTGTTTCCACATAATATAGCAATACCATAACCAAAATATTTAAGATAATTTTTTAAACGAAAACTATTTTAAACGCACGACAGGTATATATATGAACTGCCTTCATTAATTTTCATTAAATAACTAAAAATCACAATCATTTAGGTATGGAGGGATACTAAGTGATTTACAATGTGTAGAATCATTTAAAAAAAGGATTTTGTCTACTTTTGACTTCACGATCCTAAAAAAAATTGTTTAGAGTTAATTTAATAGTTGAAGCTTGAGGCTCCATTCATGTTGTTTTCTGGTTCATTGCATGCCTTATTTGTTTTCTGGTTCTTATTTGAGTATTTTTCGATGAGCATTAGTGATTCTTTTGGTGCTTTGGTTTTGCTATTACTGCATTTAGTTTCATTTATATTTTATCAGATCTGCTTACTTAATCCAAGGAAGAAGAAGCCAAACCATGGTAAAGAGTGAAGAAAAAACATCTGTTAAAGTGGAGAGAGGTTCTCCGCCTAGACAGGTTAGCTGTTGTCTGAAACATTTACTTTGCTAGATTAATTTATTTTCGTCCTTGGTTTATCTAAAAGTTGTTAATAAACTGTGGCTGCATATAGATACATCTTGGTTCTCGATCCATGTCCATAAATGCACATGTAT